>MU158808.1:903944-966102 GCA_015888305.1 Antheraea pernyi | reverse complement strand
GCTTGTATATATAAAAGATTGTATTTTGAACAGAAAATTCAAGTTTTTATAGGTGGCATAATTATTGCTGTAATTATCAGTTCCATGTTATGAAAAAATAAACTAATACAGAATCAATCAATATCTCTGCTGTCATTCGCTACTTCAAGATTTGAGAACAGAACTATAGATACTACCAAAATTGAAATGAATTAACAATCTAAATTATTTTATCAAACATGTTAATTTTAAGTTAAATTGGTTAAATGGTATAAAGTTAATTGACGTGGTGTAACAGATGTCTAAACTGACGAGTGAAGCCACTTAGGGCAGTCTAATGAATACAATGGAGATGAGCCTACTTTATTCGTAAATGTTTAAACTTGTAGTAATATTTAATTTACCAGGTTTACTATGAGTAGGTTCTTGTAACACGGTCACGTAGCTGTCCGGGAAAATTCCAGTTTTGACACCGTTTCTACCCTCCCACCAGTTCTGGTCTATGCGCCGCGTGAGAACTACCACCTCGCCTTTCTTCAGCGGGAGCTCGAGGTTCGTCTGCGCGATGAAGTCGAATTTGGCACGCGCCCGACCTTCTACGGTGGTAATTTTCTTAGGGGCTTGAACTGTGTCACTTTTTTGTAGCTGAAATTGTAATACAAAGTATTACGGAATGGACCAACAAAACTGAAAATGGATTTTAACAGAAATAAATTTTTTGATTAATATTTTCTTGGGTTTCAGAGTTACATTTTTCGTTTTACAATAACTACAAAGTTGTAAATCAGAGATTTATTGCAAAAGAGACTAAAATAAATGTAGGAACAGTCATATAGAAACATTGATTCAATTATTACTCATTTTAGTGCTATACTTGATAACTAAGGAGCTATTAATATATTCAAGGATTTTTTTTTCCTCGAACTGACTACGCTATTGATCCGGCAGGGTGTTCACAGCTTCACCGGGCTAGGTATATTCAAGGAGTTTTATAGTATAGTGTCGTTTTCAACTACGTATAAAAAAAAGTATAAGAATCAGAGGCTTGCAACTACCTACTTTATCTATATATGTACATATAATAAAAATATAGTTTCTTTAAGGCTCAATGACGTCAAAAATACTGAATGTATCGTCATAGGATTATTATCAATCGATGCGAAATTCTTATAGATGGTTCTTGGCTACTTATTTTTGGGTTGCGGTTGTTCCTTAACAATTTTTTTTAAATATGCACAGCAAAGTTGGCTGGTATCACCTAGTGAATATACAGAACGTTAAAAAACTTCATACAATATTTATCAAAGTATTGAAACAAGAACGAACTAACTTCTAAACTGACTCGGTAGTAAAAGCAAGTAAAGAGTTCAACATTTACGTCTGCATACTTAATATTGGAATGCCATATAGAGAACAATAAAACTTCAGAAGTAGATGTATACCTCAACGTAATTATAGGGGAATAATCCAATTTTCCCGTGGACTTCTCCTTCATACCAATTCGCATCGATCTGGCGTCTCACGTGTATGATTTCCCCTTTCCTGAAACTAAGTTCTCTTGGAGTTTGCCCATTGAATGTGTATAGTGCTTTTGCTGTCACTTTATCGGCTTCGTCGTATCGATTCAAGGGAACAACTGTCTTCTGTGACGGTGTGAAGTTATCCTGGTGGCGACGGTTTTGCATATCTTGTAGTTCCTGTAAAATATAGTTATTATGTATAATTTAATACTGTACAAAATTCGTATATTATATGTAGAGCGACTATCTGGTAGCTTAACAATAAACAGACGGTTTTCTTTTTGAAATTAGTTCTTCTTCGATGAGCGGTCTATAGGTGCGGGTAAACCTGATTTAGCCTTGGCGCGACGTAGCGATGCAAAACACGAACTTTGCACTATTAACGAAATACTCAAAAACATTTGCAACCTTATCTGTTTAAACATAAGATTCAAATTGTTTTGTCGACCACTCGTTAGACAAGGGTTACGCGGCTCGCGCCGAGGATCTAGCGCCTTCTGATGAAATCTTCTAAACAATAAAAATATAATAACCTAGATTCGATGCGTTTTTATCTCAGTACACATCAAGATAACAAGGATGTTAAAAAGGCGTAAAATAAAAAAGTGATTCAGGTGATTTCCGCTACAGGGCGGTCGAAGAGAGTTTTTGGCGGGATCTCAGTCTGTCATGTATTGGATTTTATATTTTATTCATAATCTTATGTTATTTGACTCTATTATCTATATCTATATATATTAAAAAATAATATACCATTCTGAGATGCTAGAAAAACTACCAAAATAAGGGGCCACCATCTTGTTGAAACATTGAAATTATTGCAAGATATTTGTAATTTTATTACCTACTCGACGATGGACTGGAAGATTGGTTGCCTAAAATAAAATAAAAAATATATTTCTTATATTTTCAATAGCGCTATAAATTGTTCTGCCTTGTTTCATTAGGAAACCCGAGGCTAAGTAGAACTCTCACCGATCATTGTGGTATCTGAGCAAGCTACCCGTGAGCAGGCATCATTTCGATAATAGTTCTCCACTTATTCTATTTAATTTCTACACAAGTAGTATAATTCAGAAAATATTGTAATAATCTCTTGTAAATTTTTTTTAAGTTCTTTTAAAAATAACTTTCGTGTTTTAGTACAGATACTAATTAATGTAACGTAATTAACGTACGTAAGATGACATAGGGTATCTTATACTTAGAAAAAAGTGCCCTGTTCTTGAACGTCGCAACCGCTGCAAAACCGCCGACAAAAGTTAGTACGTAAATAAACACGAAGAGAAGTGACTTGTATAAAATTACGACCACCCCTCTCTCATTATATTGCTAATTCCGAATATATTAGTGTGAAAACAACAAAATTGGAAAAAAAAATACGAAAAAAGACTTGAATTATACTAACGGCACAGCTTCGGCATTGGTATCGACGTATAAAGGCTCCGCGTTGTTCAGGTCGACTCCAGCACCCGTCGGTGGACCGTACCCGCGGTCTGAGGGGGTGAGCGTGGCCTGAGCGGGCTTTGCCACGTAACCTGAAATTTTAATAACACTCTCTCATAATACTAATTTGAATAAGGAACTTCGTTACAATTATTACACCGATTTTGTACTCAATATAGGTTTCGGTTCTGAAAGTAACACATTTATATTTATTACTACCCGGTACCCGTGACTTTCTCTGGATTGTTTATTATCTTAATAATATATTTTATGTGTAGAGAAAAAAAAATGAAAGCAGGAATACAAGTACTTTGATTATAAATAATGGTATCCGTTTACTTCTAATGTCCTGCGCATGCGCACCACATCACTATATCCATTTCTTCACGATAAGAAAATAAATATCGCTGTATACGTAGCTGCTTGTATATATAAAAGATTGTATTTTGAACAGAAAATTCAAGTTTTTATAGGTGGCATAATTATTGCTGTAATTATCAGTTCCATTTTATGAAAAAATAAACTAATACAGAATCAATCAATATCTCTGCTGTCATTCGCTACTTCAAGATTTGAGAACAGAACTATAGATACTACCAAAATTGAAATGAATTAACAATCTAAATTATTTTATCAAACATGTTAATTTTAAGTTAAATTGGTTAAATGGTATAAAGTTAATTGACGTGGTGTAACAGATGTCTAAACTGACGAGTGAAGCCACTTAGGGCAGTCTAATGAATACAATGGAGATGAGCCTACTTTATTCGTAAATGTTTAAACTTGTAGTAATATTTAATTTACCAGGTTTACTATGAGTAGGTTCTTGTAACACGGTCACGTAGCTGTCCGGGAAAATTCCAGTTTTGACACCGTTTCTACCCTCCCACCAGTTCTGGTCTATGCGCCGCGTGAGAACTACCACCTCGCCTTTCTTCAGCGGGAGCTCGAGGTTCGTCTGCGCGATGAAGTCGAATTTGGCACGCGCCCGACCTTCTACGGTGGTAATTTTCTTAGGGGCTTGAACTGTGTCACTTTTTTGTAGCTGAAATTGTAATACAAAGTATTACGGAATGGACCAACAAAACTGAAAATGGATTTTAACAGAAATAAATTTTTTGATTAATATTTTCTTGGGTTTCAGAGTTACATTTTTCGTTTTACAATAACTACAAAGTTGTAAATCAGAGATTTATTGCAAAAGAGACTAAAATAAATGTAGGAACAGTCATATAGAAACATTGATTCAATTATTACTCATTTTAGTGCTATACTTGATAACTAAGGAGCTATTAATATATTCAAGGATTTTTTTTTCCTCGAACTGACTACGCTATTGACCCGGCAGGGTGTTCACAGCTTCACCGGACTAGGTATATTCAAGGAGTTTTATAGTATAGTGTAGTTATCAACTACGTATAAAAAAAAGTATAAGAATCAGAGGCTTGCAACTACCTACTTTATCTATATATGTACATATAATAAAAATATAGTTTCTTTAAGGCTCAATGACGTAAAAAATACTGAATGTATCGTCATAGGATTATTATCAATCGATGCGAAATTTTTATAGATGGTTCTTGGCTACTTATTTTTTGGATACGGTTGTCCCTCTACCATTTTTTTAAAATATGCTCAGCGAAGTTGGCAGGTATCGCATAGTGAATATACAGAACGTTAAAAAACTTCATACAATATTTATCAAATTATTGAAACAAGAACGAACTAACTTCTAAACTGATTTGGTAGTAAAAGCAAGTAAAGAGTTCAACATTTACGTCTGCATACTTAATATTGGAATGCCATATAGAGAACAGTAAAACTTCAGAAGTAGATGTATACCTCAACGTAATTATAGGGGAATAATCCAATTTTCCCGTGGACTTCTCCTTCATACCAATTCGCATCGATCTGGCGTCTCACGTGTATGATTTCCCCTTTCCTGAAACTAAGTTCTCTCGGAGTTTGCCCATTGAATGTGTATAGTGCTTTTGCTGTCACTTTATCGGCTTCGTCGTATCGATTCAAGGGAACAACTGTCTTCTGTGACGGTGTGAAGTTATCCTGGTGGCGACGGTTTTGCATATCTTGTAGTTCCTGTAAAATATAGTTATAACGTATAATTTAATACTGTACAAAATTCGTATATTATATGTAGAGCGACTATCTGGTAGCTTAACAAATAAACAGACGGTTTTCTTTTTGAAATGAGTTCTTCTTCGATGTGAAACATCTATAGGTGCGTGTAAACCTGATTTAGGCTGGCACGACGTGGCGATGCAAAACACGAACTTTGCACTATTAACGAAATACTCAAAAACATTTGCAACCTTATCTGTATAAACATAAGATTCAAATTGCTTTGTCGACCACTCGTTATATAAGTGTTACGCGGCACGCGCCGACGACCAGCGCCTTCTGAAAAATGCCGTCAAAGACACCGCACCTGTGCCTAGTTAAATTTTTGTATTCAATAAAAATATATTTATGTAAAAAAAATAAACAGTAATTATTTTATGGAACACATTTTTAATTCTTTATCTTTTTATTATGCTATATCTGATACCTGTTGTAATCTGTTCTTTAAGACATATAACTTATACAAAACAATTTCGATGTTTCACATCTGTCAGGCGTCCCGTGACGGCTCATTTTTTTTTCCAAACACCAGTTAACGTGGCGGTAGGAATCTTTATAATTCCCACCGGTCTGATCATCACTGTAAATTAAGAAATCTGACAAAATATGAAGTATAATATAATTCAGATAGAACGAGCTATGTCAAATATTGCTGATTTAATCTCCTGGAACGAATAGATAGATTTTTTTCTTTTTTTAATTTTGTAGTCTATAGAGCATCACACTTAGGTGCGGAGCAATTACCATAAAAAGTGCAGGTGGGACAGTATACTGAGCGAGTAGGATACAGTTTGGTATGGAGTGTTGGTTTGGTCTTCATCTGTGCACTGTTTTTGATAAATCCTTCTATTATTTTAAAATTACATTTCTAGATTATCATGAAGGTCTGTCATATAGATTGTTTGTCGTATAGTATTTAGTTTCCCGCCCCGGCTTCGCAAAAGTGTACCACGATGTACTGAAATAAAATGAATCTGTCAAAATTTTAGAAGATCTCCCCTACCGTCTTTTATCTGATTAACTCACTCACTTTTTATATGGAGATATTCGAATCGAAATTTTTCACTCTTCCGTTCGATTTCTTAAACACTTTCTTTCATGCCTTGTCGTGACAAACAGAACAAAAACAGAACTATACATATTAATCGTATTTGTACTTGTAACTGATAACGTAATAGTGCTTTGGAGGTAAATGTGAATTTTATTGTAAGCATTATCTTCTATACATATAATAAGAATGTAAATCTAACGTATCTATACTTTTTCGATTTCGTGAAAAAAAATATTGCAGGCGTCTAAGAATAACAAATTAAATACATTTCAATCATTTTGTCTGTTTATATCTATACTAATACTATAAAGCTGGAGGGTTTGTTTTTTTGTTTGGTTGAACGCGCTAATCTCAGGAACTACTTGTCAGATTTGAAAGATTCTTTCAGTGTTAACTTATTTATCGAGGAAGGCTATATTTTATCACGGTTACGCTAAGACCAATAGGAGCGGAGCACTAATGAAGAATGTTTCAAATTTTTTTTCTCTTTTTGCGACAGTCCGCTGCGTGTTAGTTAGCCCAAAGTAACTATTCTCGGACGAAGTCGCGCGCAGAAGCTAGTACTTAAGTATATTTCTTATTACCCTTCAAATCTTTCGAATATTTTGTATTATACACGTTCTCCCATAATAAAAATGTCTATATATAATATCATAAGTATATGGCCTTGTATCTAGCGCATTCCGTTCAAAAATTCGTAGGTAATTAATATTATACAAGCACACATACCTTCGATTATTGATACCATCTACTATTCGAAATTCAACCTTAACTTTGCGAACTAAAGAGGGATATCATTAAAGTATTCGAAAACTTACGATATCCTAGTAAAACTTGTATCGTTCAAAATTGATAACATAAACGTACACGATGGACATAAGCGAGATACCGGTTAGCAGTTCCCCTCGGTACGGTGCAAAGGAAGCATGTGTAGGAAATACCTACTGTATATAGCAGATTGTTTTACGACAAATTTAAAATACCGAAGAATGGTGACGTTACTCAAAGTTCGTTATTTTTACCTATTTATTTTTAATTTCATGCATCAATGCATAGGACATGATAAACATATCCATAAGTATAAAATAATGTACTGAATGTATTAATTTGAAAACTTTGTTTAAAGCCTAGTTTAGATAATTAATTTCTTCACAATTTATAATATTTGTCTATTTTTTATACATATTGAAGTGACATTAAGATAGAAACGACCTTGATAGCGGGAATGTTTTATTTTACGATATATATTTAAGCGTACCATGCTTATATGAGTTTATTTTTAAATTGCAGGGAAATAAGATTCGTCATTTAGATATCGATCTGTTCGATACATCAATAAAGGTGACGGATAAGTGTGATCGCCCTTTTGAATGAGTGTTCTATATATGTTTCTGAAATGTTAACACAGTATTTATTTTAAACGTTCAAACTATTCGTGTGTCATCGCATCGCACTCATTATATTTTAATTCAAGAGAGTAAAATCACTTAACAGTTTCATAGATTTATTTGTTTCCATTATGGATAACATATTTTGGTTTGCTTTGTACTATATAAGCAAAAGGGTTTTTTTTTTGCAACTGCATTATGCTAAAAAAAAAACCCTTTTGCTTATATAGTACAAAGCAAACCAAAATATGTTATCCATAATGGAAACAAATAAATCTATGAAACTGTTAAGTGATTTTACTCTCTTGAATTAAAATATAATGAGTGCGATGCGATGACACACGAATAGTTTGAACGTTTAAAATAAATACTGTGTTAACATTTCAGAAACATATATAGAACACTCATTCAAAAGGGCGATCACACTTATCCGTCACCTTTATTGATGTATCGAACAGATAAATACTATACGACAAACAATCTATATGACAGACCTTCATGATAATCTAGAAATGTAATTTTAAAATAATAGAAGGATTTATCAAAAACAGTGCACAGATGAAGACCAAACCAACACTCAACTGTATCCTACTCGCTCAGTATACTTTCCCACCTGCACTTTTTATGGTAATTGCTCCGCACCTAAGTGTGATGCACTATAGACTACAAAATTAAAAAAAGAAAAAAATCTATCTATTCGTTCCAGGAGATTAACGCGCTCAAATAAAATATTTCGTTTCTTGAGTTTTTATAGTGATAATAATATAGAGATACGCATTTATATGTATGACGACACAACATACCAATGTTATTTATCGTATCCGTATTGAATATGCAAATTGTTCTGAGTTAAAAGACACCGTGTAGCGAAACGTCACGGTGTTACTCCGTACTACCGTATTGTGGTACTGTACAATGAGTTTCTCGTTACGCTCTCCATTTCTAATCGCGACTGTGACATGCACAATTACAATGCTATCCCTCTATTGTAACATTACAGATAAAATTACAAATATCCTACTATACGAAACGAGATTTGGCGGATAATTAAAAGTAAAAGTTGTACAAGAATAAAAAAAACTCGAAAAACCAGTGAGTTGCGTAGACGAGAGTAGGTACGGTTGATTTCACTTTTATCCAAGGGCTTATCGAGTCGAGATTAACTATCGGTAGGTAAACCCGAACATTTTCATCACAGCTTGTGAACGAAGAGAAATCAATGAAATGCTTTTACGTCATTTAATGGGGACATATGGAAAGTGCGTGTAGTAAGCGTCGCGTCGACCCGGTGTTTATACATTTATTTTTTTAAATAAATGACGATTAGTTTACTTTGAATATTTAATCAATAGAATAGTAAAAGGTTTTATGTAACGAAAGAAATATATTGTAAGTATACTTTAATGGTCGATATTAGTACACTAGTTTTACTCTTGGTACACTTATCTATTCACATTATCATACTGTTTTATGTTACATATTTCTTATAACATAATGTAATTGTTTTAATGCAAATGGTTCAAAGTTTAAATCTGTATGAATGTTAACGAACTGCAAGCTTTCAATATATGAGTCGTTACAAAATGGGTTAAATCCAATTTTAATCAATCATATAAGATGTTTAATTTTTTTAAGATTTCCAGTTTTTATACACCGAGAACGATTGCAAATATTGCCATTAATAAGGTTTTTAGTTTTATTTTATTTTATTATATTTATTTTTATTAATTTTTGTGTGTATGGAAGGTATGGTATATATATATCTTTTACCGTATTTCTGATAACGTATAAAAACCTAACAAACAAATGAACAAACTCACATTGACATTTACAAAATTAGTTAGCGTTGCTGATATATTTTAAAATATCCATTCATAATCGAGATACATGTATTCGAATAAAAAGAGTTAGTTAATTCAACTTCAATGAAATATATATAAATATAGTCTGTGAAAAATAAATTGTCAATATAAAATCGATTTATATTCCGTAACTTTTATCGATTATATTTTCTTTGGTTTAGAATCGTTCGCTTCTTCATTTGTTCCGTATTTGACGTTCTAGATTGAAATAATGGTTGTCACTAACGCTATTATAAAACAAAGTCTTTTTGTTAGCGATAAACTCAATAACTACTGAACGGATTTTCATGCGGTTTTCACCAGTAGATAAATTCATGAGGCAGGTTTAAGTATATAATATGTCAAGGGGTTTTTTATTATCAGGGCGAGACAACGTCCGGCGGATCTACTAGTATAATATATTTATTGCTTATGATATAAAATATAAAAACCAGCCGTCAGTATTTGCATACGTATATTAATATCTTATTTTTAATATTTTAACTAAAGCTGTTATGTAGGTTTATTAATAACTTTTTTTAAATACTAATAATAAATATACTAAACATTTTTGAGTGAAAATAAATAAAATGAAGTTTTGGGTTAGAGACAAATAAAAATTACATACCGAGTGTATATTTCAAAAATCAAAGCAATCTTTCTAATAAATATATATGTTTAATGTTCCGTGGTACTATTATTTTCCATATAAATACGAGCGAGTGTGTTGTCGTGGATATTGGAATGATTTTCAATAGTCGGATGAGTCCGTCGCGCGACGTGCCGTAGGAACGAAAGCTGATAAGGTTTCGCAATTTCGAAAAATACTTTACCTAATTCATTTCGATAAGTACACAGTACATGTACTAATTTGATATTTATATATAGGTTATTAATAAGGCTTATTCTTATTTCATATAGAATGTTTAATATAAAGAAGAACGTATTTTTAATTTTTGAAAGGTTAAATTTATTATATAAAAACAATATAAAACGATGTGGTCTGGGGGCCGTTTTGAACAAAGTTCCTTTCATTAGGTATAGAAATAACAAAACAACAGGCAACGCACGAACCTTGTTGCTAGAATTTTGAATAGAAAAAGATAAAATAACATAACAATAACAATAGAATAAAATAACAATAGAAAAAGAGAGAGGGTGAAAATCATACGGAGGAGGCACAACGCTTTTTTCTTACGTGACGATTTCTAACAGTTAACTCTTTTTTATAACATTGGGTGAATATTTATATAAATATCAGAAATTAATACAATACAGTAGCATCTAACCGATCAATATGACAGTTGGAAGACCTAAGAATTTTTCAAACACCGCAACACTTCTATAACTATTACTGCATAAAAATGTAGGTACGTGTATATAGACACGGAGTATAGTAACATAATATTAATTTTACTAACTTTAACTTAACAGAATTAAGCAAGTGATTTAATATTTTTTAATTTTACTTCTATAAAATATACAATATTTTTAAAGACAAATAAATTTAGGGAATTAGAACAATATGTCGACAGTGTTTAAATATTTCAGTATCGAAGTCAATTATACAATAGAGTATTTACCTGTAAATATTTAGTCCGCCTTTGCTCTCGGTATAGCCTTTTCATATGTTCTGCCTGCTGGCGCGCGAGCTCGCGCTCGGGTACCAGAGGCAAGGGGTCTTGTCTCACCGGGCATCGATAGTGGATGTTCACATCGCTCTCCACGTACCGACGAGGGGATTCTGTAAATAAACAATCTAGCATCAGTATATTAGTGTACAGAACACTGTAGGAGTACCAGTATAATTAGAACTTAAGTCTTGCACTACGTAGATAAATCACTTGACAAATCTATGTATATGAATTTTTGTTAACACAAAGTTACGTGACAATTGAATAAATATGTTGCTAGGATTTTTATTAATGTGTTTTATTGAGACTGTAAGAGTTGATTCGCCTTGTATAAAATGGAAAAACGAAAGAGGCAATCAAAGAAACATTTAATTGTGCAATGTTAACTTAGGGAAATGAACTTGATATTTCGATCAATAACAGAAAATACAAGTAAATATAATAGTAACGCGTAAACACATACGTTTTAAATAATGTCAATGCATTTAATCCCGAATCAGTTACTCTCTTCGACAGGGTAATTTAAGTGATGATGTCAATCAGCTGAGGTTGACAAATCCTATATGTTAATTACGAAAACCTTTACAATTCCGTTAACGAGTTTCTGTATAATTTGTTTGAGATTCTGCTTGATTTGAAACCTATACGGATATTATAATACAACACAAAATAATATCCAATTAAAACCTTAACTTTTTTAGACATTATGATTTCTATTCGAAATATAAATAACAGATATTGAGTTGATTGTTAACAATTTGCAATGGTACTTTATTGACAAAAATACATAAAGGACATAATATTACATGTTATTGTAAAGCTAGCAATAAAAAATTAAGTTAAAATTTTTTTAAACGTCCATTTTTAATACTATAATTATTAATAATAGCAGGCCCGGCAGACGCTTTCCCGCCATGACTATCAAAAAATCCTTGACAAATTATATAAAAAACCCTTCCTGATGATCACTTTGTCCACTGGTGAAAACCGCATGAAAATCCGTTCAGTAGTTTTTGAGTTTATCGCAAACAGATAGACAGACAGACTCGGTAGGGGGCTTTGTTTTATACTATTATTAATAATACTTTAGTTAAAATGTGACTTAAAATGATTACATTGTTTTTTACATACTACAGTAAAGTATAACAATATATGTTCTATATATTATATTTGTTTTGTAATCATTTCCATAAGAATCTTATTATTCAATAGTTGTGCCCGCGACTCAGTTCGCGTGGAACCTAATGTGAACAGACAGTGACTAATAAAATCATCGAAATGTATTAAATTCATTTATTTATTTACTCTTCTCTCATACTTAAGTTGCGTCATCATTAAAATTACAATAACTTTTGAGAGTGAACCGATTTTAATGGAACCAAGATCAAATTTTATACGAGGATATGATTTTTTTGGTGAGATTTTATCGTAAACGCAGTACTATAGCAGTGACGCGTGTTGAAACAAACGTACAGACAGACAGACATTTCTAATAATTGAAATTCATTTTATTAAATAGTTATTTCAAGACACCTGTAACAATTTTTTTCATAAACAGACACGCCAGATTTACATTTTTATTGTATATATATAGATTTTTATCAATTGTCATTGAAAACTCAATCAATAGAATTTCAATATTATCAACAACTTTGACCTATTTATATTAATTGTATGAAATTAAATTTGATTACACGTAAATCGTACAGATCCAAGGTTTTATTACTATCAAGTCCATTCCACATAAGAACTTTTACTTCAACGGTGGAAGTGAAAGCGGATCGAAGTGTTATGGCGTGGCCAACGATGCGGTAACATTTTGATAGGCAATATTTGGTATTTGCCGATGATGTGTTGACACGTAACAGAAATCGAGTTCAATGGGTTTGACAAATATTTTGTGCTGCGGAAATGAAAATTGTTTATCTTGATACTGATTTGAGGACATAAAGAGATAAGATTTTCGAATGGAGTCGTAACAGCATAACGTACTGAATACTATTCTTTGAAATATGTATTCAAGTAACGGCTATTGCTGTTGTAGACTTTCTCAAAAAGTCCATTCCTAGTACGTGCTTATAACACTAATGTTAGTTCTTACAACTACAGTAATAACGTACTGTCTGTTAAATATGTTTGCGTGGGATTTTAAACCTTATAAAGTAAGCTTTTAGATACATACGACTATACATTCGTATGTATAATTATGGTACGAGTATTTTCGTATGGAATTTAATTTTTTTCAATAACACTGCGACATTATTAGATAGTCTTTGTATTGTTTTTATAAGTCTTTATTTTGCGTGTAGATTTTACCCTTTGAATATATTATTACTAAATTTACTTCTAGGAATGTTTCTTGAAATAGGGATATAATTTTTTTCTTATGATCTCTAGAGGTGTCATTTTTATTTCTGGTTATATAAGAAAGCTATAATTTTGAACTGAAACTATTTCATAAAATGTATTGATGATACATCGATGACAGGATTGTTATTCAAGAAAAAATTGACCGTTATTAGAAAGATTGTTTAAAAAGTTGTGATCAGATCTTATAAAAAAATTTAACTGCATTGACAATAGAGGCCATTTGCTAGGCGTTTTAGAAGCAAGTTCTTGTCGGGTGACTTAAGAAGCATAAAGACATCTTTCGAAATATATATGAATATATCAATGGGCACAAACCCATGATAGAGATCGAACCTTATGGTTGAGATGAAGAAGGAAAGGAGATCCTGAATAATATCAATTTATAATAAATCGGTAATATTCAATTGGAACTGTAATAAATACATTTTGATATTGATAGGTAATTTTTGGGACATAAGTTACTGTTATAAGTTTAAATTCTTGTTACATTTTTTATTTTTATTTATTGTAGCACAGCAAAATGACTGCACTATACCTGATGATAAGCACAGTACAATCCAAAAACAATGGCGACCACCGAGTGACACACTTTCCATCGCCGGTCACCGCTGTCATGCCGGCCTGCAAAAAGCTGGATATGCACAGGCTGATCCCGAAACACTACCCGCAGAAGCGAATCACTATGACGGGCTTTTTCGCCATATACATGGTGGTTGCGACCCAGTCAGGTTGTAAAACCCTACCACCCCGCCTAATCGATATTAATATTATAAAGCTGAAGGAACTACTGGTCCGATTTGAAAATTTGTTTCAATGTTAGTTAGCTCATTTATCGAGAAAGGCTATATATCAAATCGTTAAAGTCAATAGGAGCGAAGCACCAATGAATAATGTTTCAATATGTTTTTTTTTTCCTTTAGAAGCTCTTTCGCTGCGTGTTAGCGTTAGCTCAAAGTAACTATTGCACGCGGACGAAGTCGCGCGCAGAAGCTAGTTAAATATAAACTAGTTTGTAAAACAACCTGTATGAAACTATTACTGGTTTCAGCATGAACGGGTCGGCTTTCCCAGGGTAGTACCGCCCTCTCATAGAAACTCCGACGTTAAGTAACAGTGCTTGCATTGTTGCGTTTCGTTCGGTCAGTGAGAGCGCCGGAGGCCTACCTCCCCTCCCCTCTCCTCTCTCCTCTCCCTCACCTTCCCCTAACCCTTCCCCCCAAAGGGTGGCAACTCACTTGCGACTCCTCTGGTGTTGTCAATGTCCATGGACGGTGGTGATCACTTAACATCAGGTGACCCATCTGTTCGTTTGCCACCTATGGCATAAAAAAATAAAATTGTATAAGAGATTAATCGTATTACGAGGAAAGTTCTACTCCCAAAGGAAAACGCGAGCTTTATCATCACGTTGGCGAAAGACTACAGTAATCCGATAATGTTACTAATTAAATCGGTTACACGAAACCTTTTTAAGCTCCACTACAATTACTAATAAAATATGTCAAACTAAAACTTACATACTAAGATTAACTGAGCGTTATTCGCAGATATAAACTTTTGTGATGGTGTAATAAATTTCTTATAGATTACATTAGGCAGATCCGATTACTCGAAACATAGAGTAAGATATCGATTTACAAACGATCTCTAGTTACGGAATAACATCCAAAATATTTCACAATCTGTTAGTCAAGCATAACCAACGAATAAGATATGGATTATGGTATCTATTTTGCAATAAAGAAAACGATTAAATTGGTTACAATTTTCTTAATTTTAAAAATTCCATATGACTACTTTGGAAATAAATAATTTAACATGACTCTGTACTTGAAAATCTATATTTAAATAGGCTGACATAAAATAGACATTTTCTTAATGTTTATTTTTTTTAAAATAGAAAATATTCATTTTTTTTTGCAGATCCTATAATATATAATTAATATTTGTTAAAAATAGTGTTATTAACACATTAAACAGGCAATAGAATACAAATCATAATTTAGCTAGACTGATTTATAAACTACTGAAGTATATATAAATAACAAACCATTCGATGTCATCTTTATAATTTGTTTCAGTATACCCATCTCAATAAACGATCACGTTTGAATAAATAATTCACAAAACGAATAACACAATTTAAAACAAACAAAACGAGAATTTCTATGTTTAACAAGACGTCTGACGGAGATCGTCTGTCGCGATAGATGGACTTATAATCCATCGACGACAACTCGACTCGACAGCTTTGGAATCTCCCACTGCCACAATAACAACTGACCATAAGTAAGCATTCTGAACATTACCTACTATTTATTTACTTTCACTGAATAGACGCACATGTGTCAAGTTATGTCACGTGCATCAAATCCAATAACCTACTGTTTGTAAACAAATACGTATACACATCCTACGTAACTATAATATTAATTTCATTTTTGTACATTAGTGTGGTATTTTTTTATCATTTCAAAAATTGCCATAAATATTTTAGATATGCTTTCAATGTATTCAGGTTATTGATAAAATTATTTATATCTAAATGAAATATACTTAAGTATATTAAAGAGAGATAATATTTTATTAAATTATTATGTACTAGAAATGCACTTGCCAGTTTATTGATGGACAACACTTCAAATGATAAGATTATCTATGTACATGTAGATTCAGTTTTTCCATCCGAACCTTAATAGTGTTTATTACAATAGCAGATAAATTCTGCGGTTAAATAAATAGAGAAAGATGAAATTTCAAATATAGTGTTGTTAAGTACTAATGTTGCTAAAGACATTTTCGCAGTTGCCTACTTTAAATTCAAATCACAAGGTTGCATTTTTTGTCGAACAACGGACATTGGCACCACTACTGTTATTTTGCTTGCCCACATATATGTAAGTTCTTTTAAAATAAATGTTATACATACTGTATGGTAAAGGAGCATATACGTCAGGATATATATTCGTTCTGTTTCCCCACTCGGTAAATTCATGAACTGTATGCCGGTTTTCTTGCTTCTGTAGACTGTTTCGATTTTCACGACGGACTACTGTTTCTGTACCATCGTTTTCACTGCCAGTTTTACTATTTGTTATGAAATATTCATCGTGGGAAGGTTCATGTCCATATCGTTTATTACTGAGATTGCTGCTACCGTCATTTATTACACTATGCTCTTTTGAAACATCAGATTTCACTATATGTGCATTACTGTTTATATTTTTAGGTAGATCATAATCAAAGTTTGACTCGTAGCTATTTCCAATTTGTGATTGTTTCTTTTGCAATCCAGTTGTAGTTGTATTATATTGGAATGAACTATTACTATCATTTTCTTTGATAAGATTCACTGCAGTTGTTACAATGTCGGAATAACTCGGTTGCTGTTTCGTTTGCGATATAGATATAGAGTTATCAACATACTCAGAATTGATGTCCGATTGACTACGAATATCGCTGTAAGCTATTCGCACTACAGTATTTGTAATAGTTCGTAAATTATTGTGATCATTTTCAGATGCACAATTACTCGATTGCTCATCATTCAAAGCAGATGATTCTAAGTCTGAGTTATATTCATTCACATAATAATATTCATTGTGCCCAAAACAATTAAAATCATAAGGAACATCATGGGGCGTTCTCTCATTAGTTTTTGATAAATCAAATAATTGGATAGATTTAAAATTATCCGTTTGTTCATTGTCATATAATGATTCATTTATGGGTTCACTTGAAACCTTTGAAGTAAATACTAAAGTAGAGATCAACTCTGATTTTACTTCTTCAATTTTCTCATTGGAGTAATTACTTTTTATACTTTCATTATCACACTTTATAACTGAATCATTAGGGCTACTTTCCTTCGAAAAGTAAGCAATATCATCACATTCCTCGTATTCACCATTCTCATCACATAACAAATTCTTTTTTACATATGTGTTAAGCGCTAACATCGATCTTGATAATGATCCGGAAATGGGTACATCACTGAAAAACCCGTCGTCATCGTAAATTATATCACTTTCAAAGTTTAAGGTATTTCGAGTTTTAGGAATGTCATTTCTAAGACTCATTTTCGCACTTTAAACAATTATTCACTTCATTAACATTTCACACAACAACTACATTGGTGTTTCACTTTCAAACTGTAGTCATGATGTTATAGATAAAAACTGTTTATCAGCGAGCAAAGATAAAGTTATCGATGTTGTATTACTAAAACAAATACCTATAGGATTCATCACTAATATAATGCGTTAATAAATTCACAGACAAAAACACTCCGCATTTATACGAATGTTAAGACAAACTATTTACAATTGAAAAAACTCAACCGACGACTTTTGGTTCTCCAATCAAGGTGAATGACGCAAATCGCGCATTGACTGCGAGATTACTATGAGATATGATTTGTTTGGGGACTGTTTAATATTAAAAGTATATATTATACTTTTGTGATATGAATTGATTAAAATAAGTACCACGTACGCTGACAACGGTGCTCTAAAGAATAAGATAGGCGCCGCTTCTTATGAACAAAGACTATTGTTTCTTTTTATTCGCACAAATAGTGTAGATAGAATGGCGCTATCCAATCTCAGATAGCTAGTTCGAGCAATTTTTGACGGTAGAGAAAATGTTACCTAATCTTATAGTAAAAGTGGGTTAGTATTTCATATCATCTATTTTTATGAGAACATTGTTATCGATGTTCTAAAGAACTGTCACGTTGATTTAATTTAAAAGTGGTATATAATATTTTATTATGTGGTACAAATGAATATTATACATACCTGTATCTGAGTAGCTCCCATGTAGTGTTCTGCGCGGTGGTTCTGGTACTGAGTTGGTTTCTATCAGTACATAATAAAATAAATAATAAGATACTACCCAAAAAAGAAAACTTTTTGCTGAAGTTAAAGTTACATATATTGATCATCGTTATGTCATGTATAAGTAAAAATATAAAAATGTCAATAAAATATATATTGTTTTTGTTGTATAATGTCAATATTAAACATTTTTCAAAAGTTTCAAGTAGTCAATGTATATACAGGTAATAAATTAAAATGAAAATGAAGCATCCAGCAAACACGCAAAGTTAAGCGAGACACGCACAAGAGACAGTGGGAATCATAACGAGAATCAATAAAACTTTAACAAAGAAAGCTTATACCACAGGTCGCTCCAAAATTAAACATTTTATAGCTGAGTTTTAAAATATTTACGGTATTATAAAAGTTCAGAAATTAACCTTGAAATGTGACTGTGTGTCGCGATGATGTGACGTAGGGTGAAAGGTATTGCGGCCAGGAAGCCGGCGGTGGACGCGGAGGAGCCCTCGGTGGTTCGTAGCGATTCACCGGACGATGCAATGTTGGATCAAAATCTTCTTTTGGTACGGTGTCGATCTTCAAAATTGAACTTAATTTCACAGGATCTTTTTGGGTACATAGCGTGACATCTTTCCTGATCGGAGATTTCTGGCCACGGACTAGAGTAGAAGGATCCTTAATGGATCTGTTATTGTCACTGGGTTTTGGATATCGATGAGCTACCCACGACCCTCTTAAATATGGTGCAATGTCATAGAGTTCAGTGACATCAGGAGCTGATGTGTATACGTGTCCTAATAGTGATATAGCTTCGAATCTGCGTCGAATACGATCGACTTCACCTGGTCTGCATTCCGATGCTTCTTCGGCTGATCTTGATCTAGGAGCTGTAGTTCGCCTTTTTAAAGAGGCTAGTTTGGATATAATATCTATATGAGGCATAAATCGATTTGTGGTTCTAAGTGGGACGCGGGCTACAGGCAACATTATTTTACATTTATCCTTTCGTGGTGAATTTTTTTCTAAAAAAGACCAATTTTTATTTAATAGGTTTCTTGCAATTTCTGGGTCACTACGATGGCGACGCAATACAGTACCGACCGCAGTAGGGGAATCGAATCGTCGAACAAGCCGCCGCACATCACCCCGTTGAGCTAAATTTAAATACGCACGCCAATACCGTTCCGGGTCGGGCGATGGGCTTCGACTACGCCAGATGGTCTCGTCGCTAGAAAACTTTAGCGATTCAGGCGTCTGCCGATCGGCCGTGTAAAGTGCTGAATGGGGTGACATTGATCTTGATTGTAAATCGGGATTAATAGGGAGCGACAAAAATTTATTTTTTTCACTTTCTCCAAATAACTCTTTAATGTTTGTACACGACTGTGATTGAACTATTTGATTTATTTGTGATTTTGGTTTATCATTCCGATGCAATTTTTTTGTCTTCTCTAAATTCTTATTTTCTTTTTCGCTTGTGTTTTCTTTATTTTGATATGTAGATTTTGATGTATCAGTAATGTTGTTAACCGACTCAAAATATTCAACTTTTTTTTTTACTTCTTTGCTTGGACCTCGGTATATCGTTGTTTTATTAGATATATCTGAACTAGCAGTTTCAGTTTCACTAGCAGACGATTGGTGTTCTATCTCAACTTTTTCAGTAGGATATACAATATGTCTTTTTTTTTCATCATAAATACTTTCAAAACTTGTACTTGGTCCTTGTAATGTCTCATTTAAATGCTTACTGTTAAATGAAACATTTTCTTCCTCTTTATTGTATTCCTTTGCTTTACTGGTAACTTTTTCTTGCTTAAGTACTTGTTTATTTTCGCTATCGTAATTATTTATTCTATTAAGAAGTTCTTTACTAAGTGTTTGTGATATTTTTCTCTTTTCGATTTCACTTAAACTCATTTGTATTTTGTTAACATTATTTTTTAATTCTTTAACTGACGTAATAGGACATGGCATAGCTGCAATGGATTCTGATTTGCTTAGTTTCATCGATTTATCTTGATCAGAAGAATAATTAGACGTAACTAATGAATTACATCTGACGTGTAAAGAAGAATTCTGTGTATCGCTCTTATTACCAATCACGTTAATGGTGTAGATATCACTTTCCTTTTTTTCATTACATTTCGATTCAAATTCCTTGCTATAAATGGCATTTAATTGATTTTTTAGAGCATTTACTTGATCCATTGATAAACTGCTCCATAAACGATTACCTAAACCAATTTTACTACGTAGATTACACAATGATGTTTCGGTTTGCAAGGTCACAGTAGGTTTAATTTTAAGTTGTGTTTGTTTGTTTTTTTGTTCATTCGAATTATTAATGTGAAATGCAGTCTCAGCGACACTGGTTCCACGCCATAACGGTTTATAGGTGTCTTTAGAAGGAATTTGTTCCAATTCTAATGAATCGAAATGAGATAATTGCTGAAAATGATCTTTAAGGTTTTCCACAGATTTTTCTTTTATTTTTAGTCCCCTTTCCCTATCATAGTTCCAACGGAAATCTTTTAAATCTCTAGGGTAAAAAAGGACATCATTTTCATCTTGAGCGATTTTCAATTTAAGATAGAGATTATTAAGTTCTTCTTCGGCTCTTTCTATTGCTCTTATTTTTTTCCAACGATCGAAGTCAACTATTTCCTCATCCTTTCTTCTGTGACGCATATCACAAGTTGAAGTAGCTCTTTCCAACTCTGCCACTCTTTCTAAATATGTATAATATCTATTAAGTTCCCGAAATCGATCAGATCGTGCTTTACTATTTTGCATATCACGTAAGTATTCGTCATAGTCTGGATCAGTGACGTGCAAATTTGAATCACTTTTTGTTTTTGATTGCATTTTATCATGAAATAACAGTCTATTGTCTACATCACCAGCACTTCGAGTTCGAGTTATAATTTTAGGTGCTTCATCATACTGTTTAGTACTCTGTAATCGGACGCTGTGTATTCGGCGACTAGAGGGAGACCTGGCAGGTAAAGGTGATGTTGAATTACTTCTGCTTAATTTACTTATTAATACAGGCTTTTTGTTTAATCTTGGGGATGCAGCTTTTGGTGTCTGAGAGAATAAAATTGTTGATGGAAATTTATCATCTTTTATAACTTTTTTTGTTATTTCTAGATTAGGTAATTGTTTAACTAATATTGGTGAAACAGGTCGAGTAGTTTGGGTTAATATAATCTTTGGAGGTGATACCGACTGCTTCATTACACCGAGTAATGGTTTATTACACGATAGTTGTATTGAATTGTTTGTTTCTTTTTGTAATATAGGTGATAATAAACATGTAGTATTAATCTCTGGAGTAAATTCTTTGTTATAAAAAAGAACGACGGGTGATTTAGGTCTGCTTGTTTGAGAAAAATAAATTTTATTGATGGGCGGCTCGCTCTTACTTCTAACACTCGCTAAAGAGGATGTTGATCCAAAATTTTCATATTTTGAAGGACTAGCGAATTTTCGTATATTAGGTTGTATTCTTCCTGGCCAAGACACAGATCGAGGACTCTGCGCTCGACTTGGACTATGATATTTATCCAACATTTTGAAGCAAGATAGTGACACTGGCTTTCTATGTATTAAATACGTATTATGAAATTTCGAAATTTCATTGTCATTAGGAAGTGATTGAAATATTTTTGCTTTTTGAAGCACTGACGTATTATGTTCATATAGAGGATAAGCTATAATCTGATCACATGGTTTCCCAAGAAAAAGGTGTTGAAAGAATGAATCTGATATTATTGTATCTCGTGAATGTTTGTTTTCTTTAATATTATTTATTTTATGTCCATAAAGTTTCTCTAACGAACCAGAATTTGAAGCTTCCTTCGAGCTATCACCAAATTGATTACTTAATTCTAAATCTTTAATATTTTTTTTAGGATATTTCGATTTATTATTTTTCATTCTTATGCTCTTAGTTGGATCTTTATTTTTCTTGCTACAGGATTCATGACAAGGGGATACGCGAGGTCTACATATAACGTTTTCCAATGATTTTTTCTTATTAAGATTTGTAACAACAGCTGTTTTAATTTGATTATGTTTTTTAATGCCTGATGAAAGATTTAAAGTCGATTTTGATATTTTTGATGCAGTCTGTATATTGCCAGATTTATTACCTTTTTGGTCATTACGAGTAGATAAACAAGGATTAGATTTTGTATGCAGATTTGATATTTTCATTTTTTGAACTTTTTCTGCAGTTCTGATCATATCTCTACTTTTGTGAGTTGTAGTGGGTGCGAACGATTTCATATTTGCTTCGGGTTTTAAGGAAAAACC
Source organism: Antheraea pernyi (assembly GCA_015888305.1). Lineage (NCBI taxonomy): Eukaryota > Metazoa > Arthropoda > Insecta > Lepidoptera > Saturniidae > Antheraea > Antheraea pernyi. The sequence continues at coordinate 943,573 of MU158808.1, read as the reverse complement.
TTTACTTTGTGAACCGTTATTGGTGCGCGATACAGATTTACTAGCTTTTGTCATATCTATCTGCTCGTTCCGTTTTTCTGCACTCCATAACTTATCCAACGGTGTTACTTTGTCCAAAATATTCGAAATAGGCGTTCTTCTGCCAGCTCCTTTCTCAATTACTACCGATGTTGAAGGTACCCTATATCGGTTATGTATAGAATTAGAGTATTCTATGGGTAACATCATTTTCCTTGATGAAGCAAAACTGCTGGTGTTTTGTATTTTTGTAGCTATCTTAGTTTTTTGTCCCGACTTGTCCATCACAACCGCTTTTCTGTCGACGGCAGGAGGTGCTGATAATGATGTTACACGAAATTTGCCAAATTTGCAAATTTTACTGTTGTCACTTTCCTTGTTAATTATAATATGAGTATTCTGTCTAGACAACTTGTTATTAATTTTACTTCTCAGGTAATCAACATTAGTTTGAGATTGATTTGATAATCTCTTACTTGGAGATGGTATTGGTTCAGTCAAAGTTACTAATCTAAGAGTTTTGCTATTTTTGGATGAAATACGACGCGGTGGTGCTGGTGGATGATCAAGAAGTAAATTAGGTTCTTCAAAATGAAATATAGATTCAGTACAAGTTCTTAACTTCGTTGTCAAATCTGGTTCAATTTTTGTAATAGGATAACATATGACCTCATGTAATCCAGGTGTTTTCTTATGGATTCTTATCTTCGTCAGAGTTGAAGATATGGGAATGTATTCGATTTCCGATTCGTCTGTGAAATATCAAGTAGGTACAATCGCCAAGTAGACTCGTTTGTTAGATATGATAACAACGTGATTCTTGTGTAACTTCAATTTTGTGATCTGGAAGCAATTTTGCATTTGATATGTGACTACTGCTACAGTGATAAAAATTAAAATTCGGTGAATTAAGTTTGCTTTTTACGGTGTTTGTTTATTTTTGGAGTCAACACGGGTGCTCATGCAATTGTTTTACCTGGTAATACAGCCGAAGACCCAGCACCAATTTATAAGTATAAACATGCCAGCTGGATAAAATTAAAATTTGTACTCACCTCACGTGCATTACAGTGTAAAACTTATGTATACTCAATTATGTTATTTGTGTCGTTATAGTTTGTCCTTGAGCAGACAGACGCATCTGACAATAGCGTATACGAACCTTATTCAGAGCACTACTATAATTAGATATCTAGGCATAAATAATGAGTAAAGTGGGTAAGTATATGCTTTGTATTATATATTTTTTTATATTTCCAACTTTCTTAATACAGCAATGTTAGTTCTAACCAACAATAGTTTGTAAGTAATTACATAAAAACCAACACCCTGATTATAATATAGTATTTAGAGAATCATGCATACAAAATATATCGCTTTAAAGGTAGAATTAAATTGCAGTTCAAAAATTTATAATTTCTTAAGTATTTTTGTAAAACTTTTTTTAAAGTTCGATAACAAAAAATCGAATTATGATATAAATTTACGGCTAATCAATATTGATGTATATATATTTTAAATTTGTAAAACATACAGTTGCTTGAGAATTTTAAAATAAAACTAACTGCCTGTGTATGATGGGTTAGATTTGTCAAAGAGCCACAAAACATTAGAAGTCGTATTAACAAAAAAACGTATAGTTAGTTTTATTTCAAATATGTATGCAAATATTGCCAGAGGTTCCAGCGATTTAACCACAGATACCACATTATCCACAAGGTATAATATTATTAATCTATAGGCTTACCTTGTCTTGGCGGTGCTGGAGAACGGAATCCTCTTAACGGTGGTTCGCCACCTGCTTGCAAATCTCTATACGCGGCACGTCTCTCTGCAGGGGACAACGGCGCTTCTGTATCGTCTCTCCGTCGAAATATCAGAGTGGAGTCCGATTCATACCCCGATTCTTTAAGAGCTCTACAGTACAAAAGAAATTATTTGTATGTACTTGAACATTTCGTTGCATTTTATATTTAACTTAATATGAAGAAACTGACAATTTTATATTTACGGAAACACTTGCTATATATTTTTTTATTTAAAAAAATATTAAATTATACCGTTTTAACTTTTAACTTACTTTGCCATGTTTGATTTCGACAAAATGGCCGATGTGATGTCCTTTTTCTCTTTAGGTGATGCTTGTGGTAGAGATGTTGTACTTGTGATATTTTGCTGTAAGAAAAATATTAAACTAATACTCATTTTCTACCGACAGCTTTATTTTTCTTCAAGTGATTATGGAAAGAATATAAAGGTTTTTTAAAAACCAAATTTCTTGTTTACATCTTTTTTTTTTAATATTATAATTATAGTACATACTATCGTAAATAGCTCATTCAATAAAAATAAGTGTAGGTAACGGACTTTACCAATGATAAAGTATAGCTCATTCAATAAAAAAAAGTGTAGGTAAAGACTTTACCAATGATAAAGCAATATATGCCAAAATGATATATTGAACAAGATCTTGCTGTGAAATGAATTCGTAGAAGCGATATCGGATGTTTGTCAAATAAATTAAATTTAAGATTTCTAGTTTCAATACAAGAAAATTCTTAGATACACAAATGCATTAGATAAAATGCAACGTCAACGAAGCCACCGCTAAAATTAGTTTGATAAAAAAGCATTAGTTTACTAACACTTTACTAATATATAGACATATTATGTATACATGTAAATTAAAAAAATATAAAATTTCAAATTAATTCTTTGTGACGAATAATGATTAGAATGATTTAATAGGGAAAACACATTAAGAAGAGAGAAAAACATGCTGTAAATTCGAAAATAATATTACTCACACAGTTGTATAACTATACCATACACTATGCATATGATTATTTTAAGCATGCACATGGTTCAGCCATGATTAAATATTATTTTATTATTCATTCACGAAGTTATAATTAAAAATAACAGCACAAACCCACAAAAATCATAAGTAGTTTCTTTGCGCTTAGAGCCATGGTTTACCTGCTTCTCCTAATTCAACCAATGTACCAAAAGTTCCAATTTTTATATGGAATACTACTAGTGACAATCCCATTTAGAATTTGTGTTCAGATGCAACAAGCTAATGTAAGCTTGGACGTGATTTTATTATTGTTTTTAGGCAAAGCTATTTTTCGAAGCTCTCATTTATATTAGTGAATACTATTTTATCAGTCACATTAAAGGCTAAATAATAATTATTTGAACATTGCCAAAGTTCGGGACTTTTTTTGTAGTTTCATTTATCATTATCAATTTATGATACTAAAATATGTGATTAACTTAAATATGACATATTGAATAATGTAGAATTTTAAACTAGCCAGTATTAAAAATCGTCAATTTCTCAGGTAAAAACGTAATTAGGTACATATTAATTATGCACAACAATACAGCCTTATACCGTTAAAGTTACGGTAATATTTGTTTTTATTTTCATATGTAATATAAAACTATATTTATATGAAGATTAGGCAAATAATTATGCTTATTATTGAACGCAATTATCATAGACCTATAAAGGGTTTAGAACTGAGATCAGAATCCTAATGATTGTCTTGATAAATAAATTACAAATTAAATATTTGTAAAAATGTAGGTAAAAAATTAGGGTAAACCCTGAAAAAAAAATACAGAATATAGATCACAATGTCGAAAGAGAGAGTACCGTGCAGGCAAACATATCTTTAGCAATACAATAAACACACAAACAAACACAACATACAAAGTATGATCCATATTTTATAATAATGCGTCGCCGAGACGATCAATTGAAATTCTCTATTTTTATGTTTTATTAGGCTTTTTAGATTTTTTATTGCATCTTAAAGTTTCAAGATGTAACTGAACTGGCAACACCGCAATGTCTGTTTAAAGTACCACCTGTCGTTAATTTTAGTCAAAAAAATAGTATTAATATATCGACGGGTATCAATTATGTAAGAATTGCTGCTTCAATTAATCGTTTTGGCGATCTATTGAGACGATCAATTGAAATTCTCTATTTTTATCTTTAATTAGGCTTTCAGATTTTTTATTGCATCCTAAAGTTTCAAGATGTAACTGAAGTGCCAACATCGCAATGTCTGCTTAAAGTACCACCTGTCTTGTTAATTTTAGTCAAAAAAATTGTATTAATGTATCGACGGGTATCAATTATGTAAGAATTTGTTGCTTCAATTGATCGTTTTGGCGATCTATGACTAAGCCCTTACACTCTTCTGTATGGCGCGCGCGAGCAATGTCGTATATGGTGGCAGGGGGGAGTTCTCGTCTAGCCACTGTTAGAGCCGCGAGCCACCACCGAACAGAAATGTCATGAGAAATTACGCGTTAGTCAAACACTCACACACGGTTATGCATGTTATCACACCTATATACAGGGAACATGAGTTTAACTTTCGCTTGTGAGTTAAGCAGGTCGATATGGAAATTGTGAATATAATTTCTTTTCCCGCATTGATAAACGATCTAAACAGTTATCGTCGTTGTATAGAGAAAATATTCAATAAACATCGAATCAGGCTACACACATTTTTTGTCATCCAATTTAAAATACCAATAAATTAATTCTAATACTTTGTTAAATTTAGATTTATATTATTTTAATCTCAATAATAATAAAGAGTTGTTGAATATTTGACTTAATAATTCTTTTATTTTTAACCGACTTTAATAAGGAGAAGGTACCCAATACGGTTGACTTATTTTAAATCTTTGTTACCTCAGAGCTTTGCCATTTCTGAACTGACTTAGAAAATGCATTCTTTATTAAAGACGGTATCGTCACGAAGGTCCCTTTTAAATATATTAGTATTGGACCTAAAATGACAAAAATACATCTGAAGTCTCCTCAAAAACCAATAGAAAAATTAATTGTGACTGAGATATTGTCATGTTTTTAACAGTTCTAAACTAGGTAGGCAATTAACTATGGGCGAAGACGTTCTGGTGAATTTTTGTAGAATAAATTTATTGAAGTTGATTTTATAATTTTGATAAAATATTATCTATATGAATTTATGCTAAGATAGTAAAACATCTTTCTCATTTATCTATCATCATTTTAGATAATAATCTAAGAATGTTTTCGTCATTGTATTTTCATTTACAATACCGACATTATCGTACATTTAAATAATATGTGAATCGTGATTAAGAATTGAATGTGTTCACCGTCAATTAGTGTAGTTAACACATATACACAAAGTAGGTACAATATAGAAAAAAGGATTCGTACCCCATCAAAAATGTCCATGACCTCGTCCCACCACTAGAAAAGAAAAATAATTTTGCTATCGTTTCCTTTGTGGATAGTGTATAGAGTCGTGGGCGTACTTAGGATATAGACTGTTGAGAGTCAAGATCTCGATCCTGTAAAGCTTATTGCATATTAAGAGATTTATTCTGTTTAAAGTTTTTTTTCTGTTGTCACATTCTTCTAAATCATAGATTTATAAGGATTGTTGTGAGTGCGTGCATCTAATACTATGACTTTGTAGGTAATCTGATATTTTGGAATTTGTTTTCAGTTACATGAAATAACATATTTAGATAATGTATGTAAATTTTGCTCCTTATTAAAATAGAATAGCAAACCCTATTAATGCCATAAGTGTATTTAATCATTAAGTTAAACTTCGTAGTCCGGTGAAGCTGTAAAGACCTTGCCAGGTCAATAGCATAGTCAGTTCGAAAAAAAAAAAAAAAAAATTCTATTTCATATTTATTGCGTCTAACTACATAAGGAGATACGAGGTGACTTGAATGCAAGGGTCGGCTGAGTGCCTTAAGCGCTCACCTTAGTAGTCTGGTGAAGCTGTATAGACCTTGCCAGGACAATAGCGTAGTCAGTTCGAGAAAAAAAAATGAATGCAAGAGTGTGAATAGCACCCTCGTCACCTCTAATCATCTATCAACTCAGCTCGTTCTAGTTTCGTTCAGTCTTTTTCTTGGTCCAAATTAAAGGATGCAAGACATAAGACGAGCGGATGGACCACAATTTAAGACTATGGATATCTTTAGTAGCTTTTAGCTTATACGAGAACCTCCACGAGGTGTGCTCGCGAAAGTGTATAAGCACCCTTAATTATCATAATGTTTTCAAAAGGTTAGAATTATTTTCTAATAATATGAAAGTTACAAAACATCTTACCCTAAGTACGCCCATGTTAAGATTTTAAAATCGAAACGATGTAATTAGTATGATATATTCGATTATATTGAAGTAATGAACGAGATGTTATTAATGAGTCGACCCAAAATGTTCCGATATATTCCAATCGTGAAATTAAATACGCTTACATTTTACAAAATACTATTGCAGCCTATTTATACGATTATTTTCGGATCTAGTAGTTTTTCTAATCAATTTGTATTTTACATATTGAAGTTCAATATTATTTTCAGATGTCACTATACCTACGGACGATATATGTGCATAAATATTACTTAAATTATTGTGAAATTACATATTCAGCGTAATTTAGACGATATATATGTCAAATAAGCTAAAGAAATAGGTATAAAAGATTTTAACTCTAATATACTTCTTCTTCTTCTTACCCTTATTCCACCTAAGTAGGGTCGGTACAACGTGTTTGTCATGTTGTGGTGTATGCCTGCCATCAACCCTCCTTGGGACTTGTTGTACCACCATATGTTTATAGTTTATACTAAAATAACTATATATTTTGTTGTATAGAAAGTGCGCAATAGATATATGTCATAAATTAATTAACAAAGGATGTTTTTATATAACTCTATCTTATATTATTACACAATAGGATCGAATTTAGAACCCACCTGTTCGTTTGCCACATATGATATATATAAAAAAAAAGTCAATATTATTTCTAAATGTCTCTCTACCTATGGACGATATATGTGCACAAATATTACTTAAAATATTGTAAAATTACATATTAAGCATAATTTAGACGATCCGTATGTCAAATAAGCTAAAGAAATAGGGCTATAGGTATAAAGGATTTTAACTGTAATATACTTCTTCTTCTTACCCTTATCCCACCTAAATAGGGTCGGTACAACATGTTTGTCATGTTGTGGTGTACGCCTGCCATCAACCCTCCTTGGGACTATTTTGTTGTACCACCATATGTTTATATTTTATACTAAAATATCTATACATTTTGTTGTATACAAAGTGCACGATAGACATATGTCATAAATTAACTAACAAAGGATGTCATATTAAATCTTTAAATATAATAACTTTACCTTATATTCTTACACGATAAAATCGAATTCAGCGCTTACTATTAATTTCACGATTGTAAAAATTAGTACCCAGCTTTAAATGAAACTTATTTCATTCATATATTTTTAACATAGATATATGTTTATTTCGTATATCAATTCGAAAATAAATTTCATTTTAAACATATACAAAAGGCATAAATTAATGAAATGATATTAGTCGCTTATGTGTATGTATGAATAAAATATACAAGTGTAAAATATATATATTTTACAAGCTACTGCTATCACCTGCTTCGCTTCTTTATCAATAACAGAGGATCGACCTGGCACGTAATCTTCTATTCTTCCCGGTTGATTTCTATACATTTCTTGGCTAGCTCTGGCCGATGCCAGCGTACTGTACCTGAAAAGTGTACTGGTACATAATTCTGATATACTTGGTGTATAAAACTGAGTACATGTGCTGTTGGTGGAATTTCTTATTTCAATGTTGTCAATATTTTACATAAATATCATTACAGCTTAGGTTTCTTTGCTCTCTAACTCAGTAACTTCTATACTTCATGAGTCAGAATTCGTATCTATAAAAGTTGCATTAAAATTCGATCTTAAAATTTGATATCTTTTCATAAAGTAATTACCTATATGTGTAAAAATGAATTGCCACGATTTGACATTTGTGGTTAAGCAAATTATTGATAGGTAAGTCTTATTGTACGGTAAGTAGTCCGGTGAAGCTGTTAAGAACTTGCTAGGTCAATATCGTAGTCAGTTCGAAAAAAAAAATGTGGTGGAATTTCTTATTTCAATGTTGTCAATATTTTACATAAATATCATTACAGCTTAGGTTTCTTTGCTCTCTAACTCAGTAACTTCTATACTTCATGAGTCAGAATTCGTATCTATAAAAGTCGCATTAAAATTGGATCTTAAAATTTGATATCATTTCATAAAGTAATTATATTTGTAAAAATAAATTGCCACGATTTGATATTTGTGGTTAAGCAAATTATTGATAGGTAAGTCTTATTGAATGTATATCATGTTCACCGAGTAAAGTAGTCCGGTGAAGCTGTTAAGAACTTGCTAGGTCAATATCGAAGTCAGTTCGAAAAAAAAAAATGTTCACCGAGTGATTGTAACGCAAAATTTGATTTGTTTTGTTAAATATACGAAGTAAGTAAATGTAATAAGACAGCTAGACTGAGAATTTGCGAACGAAATTCAGTAGTATCAAAACCTTCAAACTCACTTATTACTAGGTAAGTAAGTCGTGGTGATGTCGCTACGTCTATCTTCTTGAACCGAAGCCGTACGTCGCCTGGGGCCCGTTGCAATATCGCTGTCGTATGCATCACTCCACGTGCTTGAACCGAGTCGACTGAGTCCTCCCTCAGGCTCGCTCAGATACCCCGAGCGAGGGTCGAAGTATGCATACTGCGATTTGTTGCTTGACACTCGCTCTGGGTGACCTATTAGAAGATGAGGTTATTAATATAGAAAACATTTATCTAGAGTCCTCGCCAATCTTTTTGTTTGAGTACTTTTTTTTTAATGTAGGCAAACGAACTGCTGGGTCTTCTGATGTTAATTGAACACCGCCATCCATAAACACTAATAACACTCACAAGTGCGTTGCCATCCTGTGTTTTGGGGAGAGGGAGGACAGGGGAGTCGAGAGAGGGAGGGGGAGAGGGAAGGTGGGCCTCCGGCGCTCTCACTGACTAAACGAAACGTAACAATGCAAGCACTATTTCTTCACGTGGGTGTTTCTGGGGGTTGGGTGGTAGGCCCCGGGCGAGCCGACCCATTCATTCTGAAACCAGTAATAGCTTCAGTGTGGCTCTACCACCTCTGAATACAAAACAAAGTTAAAATATTATTATAGCAATCTGAAATGGACATTTATTTATCATTAAGTTATATCTATATTATATATAGGTATAATATAATATGTACGTAAACTTAAACTGTTCTACGCTTCTATATTCAGAGCGATCAAAAAGATTGGCGAGGGCTGAACCTAGTTGATATCTAGCAGACCAGATTCATACATTTATAATACATATTTTATTGAAATATGCAGACATCTCTTTTCTCATTGCAGTAAAATATACTTCTTCATACATATATCCGTACATAATAATGATAAGATAATCTGTGTCTTCCCACTAAGTGCACCACAGATTACAGACTAAACGTAAGACAGGATTATTTAACTAAATTATATGATGATGATCGAGTTAATTCTTTGCAAGTTTATCGTACAAAAATATATGTAAAAACACAAATAAGTCTTATCTAAAAGATACATTACGTAATAGCGATGATTCTAGAACGCTTAGCGGTCTTCGTTGTGTGACGTAAGGCGTCTAGTGAAAATGTAAATTAAAAATAAACAAAAAATTACGGTTGGATTAGAATAACTCTGAAACTCTGAGCTCCCTTGAATGTTATTCATTAATGAAGTTAGTGATATTACACGCTTTAATGAACCAGCACTATTATTATGCAAGTATTAATGATTGTTATTCTATGTTATTAATTAATGTTGTATATGCAAGTTAACCATATGATTATGTTTTTTTAAATTTTGTTATGTTAAAAGTATCATGTTATTTGGACGAGAATATACTAATTTCTGGACTGAAAGTAGAACTTGATAATGTAAATAAAGTAGATTATTTTTCATGGAAATTAAATTTGATTTACCGAAACATTCCAGGAAAGTTTATATATATAATTATTATTTGCGCACTGAAATGCTGCTTCAAAATTAATGTAATAGAAATTTTGTTTCTCGATTAAGTTTTGTATATTTATATTGATGGGGCATTTAACATTACAAGATGGGTAGGTGTAGAAGAATAATATATAAGTTGAATTCCGTAACTTGATTGTGTATCTTATTTATCCGTTTCTAATTTATTCTTTAATCTTAAAGGGAATATTCGTCTACGTCCTATATGTTATTATAAATATTGATTGCATTAAGTTTAATGAAAAGGGTGACATCACAATGCCGACAAGGGTTAACTCACTTTTATGATATGATTTACAAACCAAGTGTATTTACAAATGATGTAAAAGCCACTAACTGTTATTGAACTTTATATGCAATTCGATGTGGAGTTATAAAACCACCGTATTGTAAAATAAATTTGGAAAAGACTTTTATAATCACCTCGGCGGTTTTTGTACCGTATAGTCACATAATCGTCTGAAAAAGAATACATATATCTAAGTAAGCAGACAACATCGAAACATTCATTATGTCATACAGTAGAACCTCGGTAAGCCCAACTTCAAAGGAGACGCGAAATAATTCGAGTTATAGAGGTTTTCAAAGATTTTGTTATAGATAAATAGTCCGGTGAAGCTGTTAAGACCTTGCTTGGTCAGTAGCGTAGTCAGTTCGAAAAAAATTATAGATAAATATTTCACTTGCTGAAGTGTCATTTTATTCTTCTCATTTTGAGTTGAAAGGGAAATTAAATTATTGTTTATTTTTTCTTTTAGCTATAATAATATGTAGGTAAATAATATAATAATAATTTACTAAAAGCTTATTCCGTCACTTTTGTCACATATTAGAATCAAATATCGATTTTTTCGGGAGGGATAACACAAATCATGTATATTAATACGTGAAGCCTAAACTTTGTATCCCTTTTTAACGGAATTGGGCGTACGGTTGAACTTGAAATTTGGCATAGTTAAATTTTATATGGACGAGAAGTGCAGAAAGCTATTTATTTTATATAAAATGCATTAAAAGTACATTAAATTAATTAAAAAATGCATTACTCACACTACTGATTCAATTTTACATAACATATACACACATCTAAATAAAAAAGACATATTGACATCTGTCAATAAAGGACTTCAAAAAAGGTTGTGAAGGAGGTTGCTATGATCGACTGGTATGTATTATTTTACTCTTTCATTTTACATTCTACAATGTCATTATAACATAATAAATACTCCTTGAGAAAAGAACCCTAATAAAATTCAAACTTTAAAAAATCAATTAACTATGGTCGAATGTCGACTTCTGGGCGCCGCCCACTAGTATATTTAAAAAAATATGTACCGAAATACCTTGTAAGGAAATATCGATTATTTCGACTTGTCAAGGATTCCAACTATGTATAATAGAAATACTGGAAATTGAAGAGAAGAGAACGAGGATTTCTTTCGATTTATAGCGATTCTGGATTTACCGAGGTTCTACTGTATATGTGTATCGAAATGTCTTACATGCTACTTACCGTCGTATTTATTCTTATGTATAGTGTCGTACATCTTTTTGTACCACCTTGAAGGGTCTTTGACTTCCTGTAAATATCACATAGATTATAAATACAATACAATATTTATATGGTAAACTTTTAACGCATTTGTGGACAATACTTGTTTATGATATGAGATCTTATTGGAATACACATATTGTAGCAACATAATTCTCACTGCAGTCATATAAGGTGTCAAAGTATTACGTTTATTAATTTCATTTATCATGTATAATCACGTTATCACATAATTATTACTATCATACGGATAACCGTTCTATTAAATGTTATATACCGACTGTGTGAATTACAATGATTTATTTATTTATTTATTCGAAGGAATATTAACAGCTTTCCATACATAATTCAAAATACAATAGTCAACTTAAAGCTAATTAAAGATATTCACTAATAGATAATGATATGATTACAAAAAAAAGATGTTAAAGTGCTGATTAAAAATAAAGAACAGTGGATCAAAGAGTGATCAAAGAATGTTTTGATGAGCGCCTGTTTCGCTGAATTAATTGGAGTATTAAAAAGATCTAAATTAAATTCTTTACTAAGTTTATTGTAATTATAACTACTCTGCAAAAAGTAACTATTATAAAGGTAACATAATTATTATTTGGAAATGATGATTATTATTTTTTAATAAACACGTGTTCCGAGAAGAATCAAACTCGGTGTCGCGTGGTAATTAACAAACAGTTAATTGATTGATTCAGAATAAATTTTTGTGCGTAACCTAACTAATAGTATTGATAATTTAATGTATGTCCGTAAAAACTTTGAAAACCTGCATTTTGTAAAGGAACGGCATGATCTAAATACTACAAACTGTGACAAACTGGTCGTCCCACGTTTCATATTTAGCAAAACCAGTAATAGTTTCTTAGGTAATAATGTTAGGTTTTACAATAAAGTCCCAAAACATATTACCAATTTGCCGGACTGTAAGTTTAAGCGCCATGCCAAGCGGGTTTTAGTGTCGAAACGCTATTATAGAGTGGATCAATACGTGAACGATGGTGACACCTGGAATTGACTCCTCTCTGTGCATCCACTAAAAACGGTATTGTAACGTATAATGTATTCGAAATATATATATGTTAAAAAGAAGTACCAGATCAAGTTTCTTGCCGGTTCTTCTCGATGACTGGGTTGTTTTCCGAACCGGTGGTAATTTTTGACGTTCATAAGCGCCTTATTAGGGCCTAAACTGAATAAAGTATTTTTGATTTGATTTGATATAATTTTCGAAATTGGCGACACTCAGAGTAATTGCAGCAGCGCAGTGAAGTGACCGCAACGTCATATTTTAAATAGGTATATGTGGATAGTAAATACAGTTTTCATCGTTTGTAGAATACATGTATAATAATTTTCTGTTAGAATTGTGTCGGGAGCTAATTGTTTTTATTATTATACTTACAGATCTGAGTGCGACAGGTATGCCGTCTTTAGTAGTCGGTCCGATTCCTTCTACCTTCTTCTGAGCATCAGCCATTTTCCGTATACCTCCACGTTCGTAGTCGCTCCTTTCCACTTCGCTTTCGCTTGCGTATTCTTTACGTAACGCATGCACTGAAATATAAAAAAATACGCTATCATCATCTTATACATATAAATAAAATGATAGAGATCTGCTCTTTTGCGCGCATCACACAAAAAGTACTGGATACATTTGGTTTTTTTTTTGTTCTAGTCCTAACATATTTGGCACTTATCTAAAAAAAATATCATGAATCTTCATTTAATATAATGTTTTACGAAATTACGATGTTTATAAGTTCTACGCGATCAGAGACGAAGTGACAAGAAAATATATTTTTTGGTCGTGGGGCAAATGCTGTGGTGGCGAATATGCGAAGTAAAGGGAAAGTAAACGGATAATTTTTTTTTTTCAAAGATATTTTGTTAGAAAATTAATTATTGTATTACACTATCGCTTTCAATTGTTTTAAGTGTTTTCCTCTGACATTACATATTTAATCATCTGCATGCTTGAACGTGGGAACGTATATTATACTATCTGTAAATTTCAATAATAGAATAATTGATTGGAATTAGTTAAGTTGGTACTACCACTACTGCTATAGCTTACACTTACACTTGTATTATATTTTTTTTTCTCTTATTTTTAAACTGGGTGAATTTAGATTAGCCTAGTTATTAGATTCGAAATACGTGTTTGAATTCGTGAGGCATATATTCCGGTACATATGTGTGAGTAGCTAGCTTAGTTTAGGTTATACAGATTCGCGGTATTGCGTTCAAGGCAACAGCCCAAGCCTGGATTTGGCCACTTTAGCACCCTTGAGCTTGTTGCCAAGCGCCGAAGTACTTTAAACGCTCGCCTTAGTAGTCCGATGAAACTGTGTTAATTTCGTTAGGCCAATAGCGTATGCATTTAAAAAAAATATTTACCTGGATCACCCTTTGGTGGTGACGGGCGATCCCGGGGTAAGCGTGCGCTGTCTCGCTCGGATTGAAGATAACTTGTGCCTCGAGTGATGTGGCCGTCTGGAAAGTAGAAAATTCATGTTATCTTAAAAATGTTTACGAGACGTTATATATTACAGAAAGGTGTATATTTAAATACATAGAAATTAGTTGAATAATACTTCCAATATCTATATCATATATTCTAATATTCCATACTGCTTAAGAAGAGAAAAGTGCATAATCATTGTTACCTAGATGTTACTTAAAAATAGAAGTATACACAGTGTCTAAAAATACTGTAATGATCCACTTTTCATTTTGTAGCCTGCCAAAAAAATCGAGGTAAATCATCAGTAAATTACGACGTAGAACTCATTCGATAAGTTACCCCCTAAAAAGCTCGGTCAATGTGATTCCTTTTTCATATAATATGTACTAACAAGTAAGAATAAAAATCAATCTAACTATATTATAAAGGTTTTATCATTTACAAGACGTCACAGGAATTCGTTTACTGGAAAATTGTCATCTCCACTCGTACAATATTAAAGTTTCATAATGACATCGTTTGACCCTCGTCAGCGTTCGTTATAACGTGACACACCTTTTGCACATTTCCACCTATTCAATCGGGAAGGCGAGGTGGAAATACCGACATCAAGAGTTCTGATTTAGTTATCTCTTCAGTTGCGATTCGAAGTATTTTCATTGCTATTGTTAAAGATTTTGGAGATGTGACTGTAGTTTGAAGTATTCTTAATACTATTTTATTTTGTAAAAACTCGGCCGGAGCTATATAGAAACAGGCGAATATAAAACAGGTCAGTATCTTTTTCTCGTGTTTGTCAACCGATTTTCTTGTTTTTTATTAGTAGCTATCAAAAAGTATCTCCAAGTCGATGCATTTATCAATAAATCTCTAAATGTCATACCTCACGATTTGGATATCTAGAATGCTTCTATAATATCTAGAATAATCTAGGATGTTTGTACATTTATTGGAAAAACACCTGACTACAAATAGAACCTAAAAAAATAATGAACTATGGTTGAATTACGACTACTGGAGCACCATTAGTCATGTTAGTTAGGCATGTTCTCTATAAGGTAATTATTAATGTAATAAATTAAATTATTGATTGATTGTAATAGGACCTTCTTTTTTTATATCATAGCAGGCAAATGAACAGGTGGGTCACCTGATGTTAAGTGATCACCACCGTCCATAGGTACTTGCAACACCAGAAGAGTCGCAAGTACATTGCCACCCTGTGTCTGGAGAGGGGGAGGTTCTGGCGGCGGCGGCGGTGGCGGTAGGACCGGACTTATCGCTGCCGAGCGTGGTTTCGGCCATGCTCGGCAGCGAACAGGCTTGGCGAGCGATGGCCTCCTTCTGCGAGGACGTCATCTCGCAGAAGGAGGAGGCGGAGAGGGCCCGCGAGGCAGACCCTCTAAGTGGCCCTCTCCGCCAAAGGAGGACAGGCGGGAGGAGGAGGCGCTTCGCCCAACTCCTCCCGCCACCGTAGCCGGACCTGAGGGGGTGGGCCGGGGGGCCCATCTCCTCATTGCAACATTGCACAGGTTCGGCGGACGAGGGGGGGCAGCCGGTGTGTGCCCGGTCTGTCCCTCTATAGGTAGGAGCCCGGCGGTCACTTTCCGCCGGGCGGACCGTGGGGGCGGCTATACAAGGTTGATTAGCTCGTTCGATCCCTTGCCGCCCCCACAAAACGGTCTGTCGGTACACCGTGGGGTTTTAGTCCGTGCGACTCGGACATAACCCACCCTCTCCCCCGGGAGGGTGGCGTATCCATAAGGGATTTCCCCACGTTAAAAAAAAAAAAAAGGGGGCCACGATTTATATCCACGCAAGTGATTGATTTTTGTATGGCGTGTATGACTATGAATTGTGTGGTGTTAAATAAAATAAATGCTTGGTCGTGCATTAAATATCAGTGTGTTAAAGAGTAATCTCATACTTATTCATTTATTTAAGAATAATTCAAATATTAGACAGATCACTTCTGACACACTTGTATATAAACTGTCCATAAAGATTTGATGGTAACTGAACTATTTTGAAATTTACTAGAACAAAAACAGAATAAAATCATCATAAACTATGCATAACTTTAGCTTTTCCCATCATTTTTGTACACTGTATATATGTAAAAATTATGTATTGTAAAAAAAATGATATGGAACTTCAATAAGTTAAGCAATCTTAAGGTTTAATTTCATGAAAATATGAATTAAGGATATTACATAGTACATATAAATAGTGATAATAAATATTTACATACCTAGCTAGCTTTTATTTCAAAATCCCATTAAACGAAGAATTATATACAGAATTTACAAAAAAACAGAAATGTCTCGGTTATTTCTATAATTAATATCATTGATTAAAAGAAGTTGGAACGACTACTCATAAATCTATACATATAATAAAAATGAAGTGTACGTATGTAATATCAAAATATATTTTTTATACTGATTGGTTACGAAAGTATATACGCAACCGATAAAAACAATGCAATTTTTAAATTTTTTGTCGGTATGTCTATCTGTCTGTTTGTTCCGGGTAATCTCTGAAACGGCTGGACCGATTTTGACGAGAATCTCTCTGGTAGATAGCGGACACCATAACAAGTAATTTAGTCTATTTTAATTTAAATTACCTGTTAATCAGTACTATCTTCAAAACGGTTAACCCGATCTTCACGAACCTTTCATTGACAGATATCTATCCTTATAAAAAATATTTCAAGCAATTTTACTTTATACTAGCTGTTAACCGTGGCTTCGCCCGCAGTGTTATCTACAAAACGGTCTGACCGATTTTTACGGAACTTTCACTGGCAGATAGCGGACCTTATAAAAAGTAATTTAATTTAGACTAGCTGTTAACCGTGGCTTCCTCCGATGTGCTATCAACAAAACTGTTAGGCCGGTTTTTACGGGACTTTTACTGGTAGATAGCGAACCTAATAAAAAGTAATTGAGGTTATTCTATTTTAGACTAGCTGTTACCCGCGACTTTGTCTGCATAAAATTTAGCAAGATTTCAACTCATTCTTTATTTTTAATTATAGATATAAGTATTAGCTTATTGTTTACAATTCGACATTATAATTATGAATAACTTTAATGATATAGAGATCCTAATAAGATCTTACATTATAAACGTATTACGTAAAAAGTTTCATAATACAATTTCTTGCGGAACAGACAAGCGTTATATTTTGTATAGTCACAAAATCTTAATTATAATAATGACAATGTATATTAAATGTAATGTAAATCTTTATAATAATATGTTAAGTTATTGTTTCATTAGTTCCTTATACACTGTAAGTGAGCACTGAAGTAGTTATATTGTGGGTTAAGATTCTAAATAAGTTAATGATGACAAACCTCATTTGGCACGCTGTTAGTATTTATATATCTAATGTACACGTTACATGTTACTTTTAGTAGTGTGCACGTCGTACATACAATTGTCTTTAAAGAGCATTTCTATAATTGTACATAGTCTCACAATTTTATAATACCTTAATACGATTTTTAAAAAAAGCGTGCGGTGCTGTGGATACAGCTAGTGTTTAACATAATACAAATATTATACAGCTACGACGCGATTTTAATCTCAGTGTTACGTATGTCTAGAAATACGACGCTATATATTCCGGCAATGAAAATGTTTGACTTTATTGCGTTGATAGCGTATGTTTAATGAGATACCTAGCTTTGTACGTAAAGACAAACAACGTATACAGTACGACTACAATCAAACGAAAATTAACGTTTATATTCTGTAGAACAATTTACAGAGTTTTCATTATTAATTTAAAATCTCTATGTAACTCTTCCGTTTAATGAAACCTTTTTAATCTATATAATGGCCCTATATAATAATTGGAAGAATATATTTATAGGCTTTTAGAGTAGTAACAATAACTAGTATGTTGGATATATTTACTAGTAGCGATTAATTTTGCGAAGATTGCAGGGCAGTTGGGGAAAATAAAGGTAGTATGAAAAAAAGGTGTATACTTATGTACACGCGTTAGAAGTTATACTTCTTTGGTGTAACAAGATAAAAATCTTTTCAAAAATTTAATCTTTCGCCTTATTCTACGTTTGTAGAAAAAACGACACTAACAATAGAAAAAAGGTATTTAATACATTGACAATTTTAATACAAAGGAATACAAACAACAAATACAAAGAAACAAAATGTTGACTATAGCTAACTTCAGGGTGTCGGTTTTTCGTGACGGTGTGCGCGCGCATCGTAAAACTTTACTCTCATCATTTTTCCCTAACGCGCCAAAAGAAGTATGGCTTCAAAAACGCTTATTGGAGTATATGACGTGGGACCCTTATACTAAATATGGAGGGCCCAATTTTACACACGGCTATTCTATCGTTAAAAAAAATGCTTTTCACATATTACCTTTTTTTTTTTTTTACATGGGGAAATCCTAATGGATACGCCACCCTCCCGGGGGAGAGAGTGGGTTATGTCCGACTCGCACGGACTAAAACCCCATGGGTGCCCGCAACCGCCATGATGGGGGACAAGGGATGACGAAGCACTCCGCATGTCGCCCCGACGGCCGGCCCAGAAAGAAGATCCTGGGCCTCCCGCTGAAGAGAGACAGCCTGGCACGCGTAGACTGTCTCCCAGATTCATTACCTACCTAATCTAACAACCAAGTGCACGAACTCTGCTAAGGGTGAACGCTAAAGACTTTTCAACTTTTTTTTTGTATTTTACAGATTTTAGTGTTTGATCACTATATCACCTAATGTTAAATGATTATATAATCTGTGATGAAAAAACGCTAAACCTAGATAAGGATCGGTTAAGTGTTTTTTTTATGGCCAAGGTGGCAAACGAACAGATTGGTCACCTGATGTTAAGTGATCACCACCGTCCATGGACACTAACAACACCAGAGGAGTTGCAAATGCGTTGCCACCCTTTGGGGGAAGGGTTAGGGGAGGGAGAGGGAGAGGCGAGAGGAGAGGGGAGGGAGGTAGGTCTCCGGCGCTCTCACTGACCGAACGAAACGCAACAATGTAAGCACTGTTACTTCACGTCGGTTTTCTATGAGAGGGTGGTACTACCCATGTGTAGCATAAATAACGAAAGTAACAATAGGTAATGTTACCTCTAGCTTTTTGAAGCAAGGTGACTGTAGGATTCGGTGCACGTGGCAGGCGACTGCTCACCGATGGACTTCCCAAAGTATGGAACCCTGTAACGGGGGCGCTATGCGATGTCTTTAGACGCCCTTCACTCTCTGATCCGCTCGTGCCACCGTTTTGTTCTGAATTCTGAAAAATAATGAACGGTGTTGTTGCATGTCTGTCTATCTGTACAATGTTAATATAAAAGATACGGTTTAAAGAAATGAGAAAGCTTATCATAAAGGTCCATTACTTTAAGTCTCTATTTACAATTTTTGTCCTGTATCACATTTTCAATTAACGAAGCATTTGATTTATAAATACACTATTAACGTTGGCATTTTTAGTTATCTACGCACAAATATGGAACATTATTAGTTTTTAAGGTTTTGTTGATAAATACTACTATATATATTAAGACATGTAAATAAAAAACACTATATTTTTTAATTCATACATACGCGGTATCTTTTGTACATATTAATTCTACGTAATTTTATTTAAAAAAATAATAAACAAATTAAAGATTTATAAAAGATTATCGCATGTACTTTAGTAGACTATTAATGTTGTTATTTTAATATCCTTATTTAATCCTTATATGAATGGCCCTTAAGAGTCATAAGTGATGTGCTCAGTTGTCTTGTACTTATTAACTTAGAGTAGTTGTTATCTAGGCAAGTACATATTGCGGCGCTGAGACGGACATCGCGCAGCACACTCTCTCTTAGTGTGCGGCATGGGACGATCAGCGCCGCGCCCTGTCTGCGGCGGTAGGGAACGATTTCTCGCTGCCGGGCGTGGTTTCGGCCATGCTTGGCAGCGAGGTGGGGAGGACTGCTGTCGCCTCCTTCTGCGAGATGACTTCCTCTGCGATCCGCGAAGTGGCCCTCTCCGCCAAAGGAGAGCAGGAAGGAGGGGGAGGCAGAACGCTCGCCCCTTCTCATAACCGAGCTGAACCTGAGGAGATGGGTCCGCCGACCCATCTCCTCATTGCACAGGTGAGGCTGACGAGGGGAGACGAATGGTTATGTACCCAGTAGTCTCTCTATAGTAGGACGAAGCCTGGCGTTCACTCGCCAGGCTGCCTCAGGAGCGGTTTCTCAGGAAGACAACAGGTTCGATCCCTGGCCACCCCTACCATGCGGGGTGTTAGTCCGTGCGAGTCGGACATAACCCACTCTCTCCGCCGAGAGGTATCCATAAAGGATTTCCCCACTTTAAAAAAAATACACATAAAATACCTAATTACCGTTCTGTATGTACTTACACCAAATTTGCGACGGCTGGGTGGAGTTTCTTCGAAATGTACTGGGCGGAAGGTCTTGCGCTGGGCTTGAGGCGAAGCGCCCGCGCTGCCGGGCACCCAGACGGGCGGCGGCGGCGGCGGGGGCGGAGCGCCCGGACTGCGCGCGACACTCGGCGCAGGCGGTGGCGACGGTGCGCCCGGCCTCCACACAGCTGTGAATCAAACGAAAATCCTTCATAAGCATCTTTTAAAGGTACATACTCGAACATTTACTCAGCTGAAATCAGAATTTACTACGTATGAACACACGTTGAATAAAAAAATGTACAATTGTGATCTTTATGTATTTGTCTACACTACTACTCATAAGCTACTAAAAGTAAACTCGCCCGGGGTAGTAACACCCTCTCACAGATAACCGACGTGAAGTAACAGTGCTTGCATTGTTGCGTTTCGTTCGGTCAGCGAGAGCGCCGGAGGCCCACCTCCTTTCCACCTTTCTCTTCCCCTTCCTTCTTCTCCTCCCCCTCCCCCATACACAAGCTGACAACTTGACCCCTAGTGTTGCTAGTGTCTATGAACGGTGATGACCACTTAACATCAGGTGACCCACCAGTTCGTTTGCCTCCTTTGATATAAAAAGAAAAAAACTTACAGAATTTCATGTATATATATGAATTAAATAAAAAAAGAGTTAATATAAAAAGCGATCCAATAAATTTTAATTAATACGTTATGATAATAAATTATAATTTAATCATATATAATTATTTCATAATTTCGGTAAAGATACTTCGACCTAGAAACTGAGGCTAAAAAATAATATTAAAATGCAAAGGTTTTACTTATATTCATTTCTCTATTGCTAAGTAAATATCATCTACCAACTCTTTTCACAAAGACATTAGAATACACTATAAGTAAAAGGTATACATATAATATCATGGGTTGTATACAGTTACCAATTAGCTGTTAATTTTCTTTTTATAAAAAAAGGAAATATAATGTAATTTCATATCAAGTTTTAACAATATAGTAAATAATATAATATGGGTCAATATTCTTTAATTAATTATTTAAAACATAAATTCTGAAAGACATTCTAGGCTGTATGGATTACCTACTATATTTTAAATTTAAATTTAGAACTCGTTATTCATATGTACGTAGTAAGTACATATATTTGTGATCTCCGCTGTATAACTATAAAGTCATAAAATCGAATACGACCGACTCAGTTATATCTAGATAACGCCTGACGTTGTAAAAGCGTCGACCCCCGATAATAGGTTTAAAAGTTACTACTATTTCTATATTCCACTAAAATTAACTCTATTCAGCTTATATACTGTCCCCAGAATGAAATGAAACATGTATATTGTCTAGAAATAATAAAACAGCTGATTTTGAATTTAAACCTTATTTTTATACAAACGCTGGAGCTGAGTATCCTATCTATAAATTGTCTATAATACTGATTATAAAAAAAATACATGACAAATTATATACCGAAACGTTCCTCATCAATCACTTTATCCTCTGGGGAAAACCGCATTAAGATCTGTTTAGTAGTTTTTGAGTTATCGTGAACAGACATACAGACAGACAGATGCGGTAGAGGATTTTGTTTTATATAATACTATGTAACAATAATAATAATTATACTTCAAAAATAATTTATTTAAGCAGGGATGAGCAAATTCCCGTTTAGTTTATTTAACTCAAAGCGCTGAACACGGAAATAGGAAAAGGCTGAAATGTTTCTTAAAATATATTCTTCAATCTATATCAATGTTGGTAGGTGTACAGTCATATGAGAGTAAAGAGTCGATTGTCTGTATGTTTACTCGGTCAATTTGTACAAATTGGGTTAGTGACGGCGCGCCCTTCTAGTTCACGTAATCGTTTTGGCTATTCCGATTGTGATGTGATCACGCCCCTATGTGGAACTTCATATATTTACAAATCGATTGTTACGTAAACACGGTGCGTTTAATCAAAGTTATAAACGCTTTGAGGATTTTTGCAAATTGACCAAAACGTTTGAACATTTAATTAGATTATGAAGGTGCATGGCATTCAATACAAAACGTGACCAAATGGATAATAATTCACTTTTTAAAATTTGGTTCGCATTTCATGTATTTTTGCACTTCCTTTTTCCAGATCATCTACAGCTGACGGTAGATTAAGTCGTATCGAGATAATTGGTTATTTATCTAAATAACCCTGGGAGTTCGAGCGGCGACATTAAAGTGGGAATGCCAACGCAAATAAATTAAAAGTAAGCTAAGAGCGAATTCGATTAAGGGTTAACTGAGAAACGTTCACAGTTTCATGTGAGTGTGCGGCCCTGTCTATTGTATCACGAGTATTGAGACCGGTTAGAACTGTATATTGGATACGCCAATTGTTGAAATGGAAAAGTTATCTTGCTATATAAGTATACGACTAAGGACGCATTACTATACATGATGATTCTGAAATTCGATATAGTCGATAAATATGACATAAAGTACTAAAAGGTACGTGGTAATAATTTAGACTGACAAAATAATACAAGATCAACATTATATATGTAGTATGTAATTGCTACCATTTTTTAAGGAAATAATACAAAAGCAATTCTTCGTTAAAATATTACTATTACCGATTTAGTTACATAACGATCGAGTAAAATATATCTATGATATACATGTTTCATATATTTTTAATAAGTTTTATAGATAACTAGCTCGCCCGGCGGACATTGTCTCGCCCTGATAATATAAAAAAACACCTTGACGAATTACGTACCAAATTATTTCTGATGAATCACTTGATTTACTCGTCAAAACCGCATGAAAATCCATTTAGTAGTCTTTGAGTTTATCGCGAACAGACGGACAGGCAGATGTGGCAGAAGACTTTGTTTTCTAATATGTAATGATGATAAACGATGGCATATTAATTACAACGACAAGCCAATTAATAATTGTCATGGAGTAACAAAAAGGTACATAGACTTTTATTTCCAAAGTACATGAATATTTTCATTACCGTATTTTACTGAATAATTAAAAGTTAGTACATATAAATGATATCAAAATTTTCCAGCCCCAATAAGAATCAATTATTAAGAGTAGAAGATTTTAATCAAAGTCACTTTCTTCGATTAATCTAAGTACTGGATATTTTAATATTATTATCTATTTAAAACAATCTACGTGGTTTGGATTAATAAATGTAAGATATACAATAATTAAATACGTACGCCATTAAAGAAATATTAAATCGATTGCAGCAAAGAAGTAAAAAAAATTCAAACAATAAATTGTTGATGTTCACAAATTGGATTTCTCTTTCCCGGTATCGACATTACAAATTCAAAGCACAAACACACTCGTCACACGCTTTTGCTGGTAACTTACAGCCTTCCAACTCTAATTTAATTACGAAATATCCTATATAACTTGGAGGATAATGAATTTACTTCATACGAAATTATATAAAAAAATCAAATCTGTAAAACAGTAATATAGTGTACCTATTATGTTCTGTAACTTGTATTTTATAGTATACATTTTTATCCTTTGTATTGATTTATATAAGGTTTACAATCGTGTACCGATTTATTTGAAAAGGTCTATTTTCTGCCTTATAGCAACAGTTCTGACGTCGTGTTCATATGGTTCCAAATGTTAAAGTATCGTTCGCCCGCACGACTTTATTAAAATTAGTAAAAAGACGAAAATGAAAATTACTAAACAATTTATAAGTTCTACAAAGTCTAAAGATGTTTTTGTAAGCAAAGTATATTTTTGTTATTTCTGTTATTCTTCTGTCTATGTGCAGTGTATATTTTTAAGTGAATAAAGAATACAGACAAAGTCAGGGCTATCAGCTAGTGTTTAATAAAAATAGTATCTAATTATTTATAGAAGAAAGCGTAATCTGAATCAAAGATTTCGAAAAATATAAATTGTATGTAGATATCGATTGATGCGGGGACGATAAAAACAGTCTCAAAAACATTTTTAACATAATTCTGGTCATTGTTTCAGTAAAACAGCTATGTTACATTATTATATTGAACGGAATTCAGCGATACACGATATTAAATCTAGAGTTGGCTGCCAAAATGTTTTTCACCACAAAATTTGGAGGCTTCACATTTTCCGAACACAGCATTCAAGCGATACCAATCTAGCGATATCAATATCAAAATCCAATATTGCGGTTCGTGTATGCTGAATAATGTACATTCCATTTCCTCAAGTTTAATCATATTATGTATGACGTAATTGATTTAGAAGGGTCAAAAAGGAGAGGGCCGATGATTGACAGGCTTCATGGCGCGTTGGTAGTGGGCTTATTGAACATTGAGTTTATATGGACTTATGGTTAGTACAATTGCATATCTCCGTACACTAATGGTTGATATACGACTTAGATTTCTTTTTTGTGTATTGAGATAATTTTTTGCCCAACAGTGTACCGCTATATACATTGCATATAATGTTCATGAATTTTGTTCTTTTACGTTAGCTTCGAGCGTATACAAATACGGCATTATGCATTCGTTTTCAGTTTAGTGAAATATATTAAACATAATTTTTATTCGAACTGAACACGCCATTTACCTGACGGTCCTTTGCAGATTCACCGGGCTACAATTAAATGTAGTTGATCGTACGGAAAGAACAGTAACTTTTCCTAGTTTTTTTAAAGATTAAGACTCTTCAATAGCCAGTATAAAAAGTATTTTATATAAATATAAGAGGAGAATGTCCTGATCTATTTATCTTCATCTATGTATCTATCTACATTATAATGAAAATACAGTTCCTTTGAGGGTTAATCACGTCAAAACTAAACATATCGGCATAGAACCGAGACCATTCGATGCAGAAGTTTTCGTAGATGATTCTAGAACTTTTTTGCAGTCGAATAACATTTGTCATTTTTAATGCTCAACGAAGCTTGAGAGAGTCAGCTAGTATGTAGATATAACATTGATATTCGTACAACTAACATCGATAAACTCAAACATTGTTTGAGCTATTGTCGTAAAAGTTGTCGCACTTAACGGTTTCTTCACGGAGAAAGTTTTATGCTATCCATTTAATATAACACGCCATTAAGTGGTGAATTAATTTCTGATTAACAGATCATCAATAGAATTGGTTTGAATAAAAATTAGAGTTACGTTAGCGAGATGGCAGATAAAGTTAGTAATAGATATGTGTTTATATACATATAATTTGATTTAATAAGTTGTCTTCTATATTGTTATTTTTATTGTTAATATTTTTAATCATAATGTCACATTTCTTATTATGTAATCGGTGATACTATTTATTTATGTAATAAGGTCTCTCAGTTATAAATTTTATAGTGAACGATACTTTGCACTTCCGCCTTGAATGGATTGGCAGCTACCACGTCTTACCGCAACAAAAAACCTTTGATTTTATTTATCCCAGTGTACTTAAATTAAAGGTCCTTAAATTATTATAGGATTTATCGACGTATGTTTTCCATTTTTAAGATATGTTGAAGTACGTATCTTTCTTCTGTGTTAAAAAATTTACATGAGGTTTCTGTTTATATAGCCATAACGAATTAAATATGTTTACGCAAATTACAAATAAAGTATTTCTCATTTCAACTGTTTTCACTTCTAACATTTTCTGCGTTAAACCCATTATTAGTTTCCTGATTTTTCAATATGCTCTAAATATAAAACGGACGTGAATCTCAAAACACAAAAAAATGATATCACCATTTGTTAAATGTTGTCCGAGAGAACCGAGGAAGTATTAAATTATTGTCTAAGAAATGCTAATAGGGCCATTAGTTAAAATAAGGAAAACGGCAAAAACTCGCCGAGATGACTAATGCTTCATTATACGAGTGAAAATTGTGGAAAGCCGCTTCTATTCACTCTAACATATTATCTGAATTATTTATTTTAATTATCTTATATAAATTGTGAAAGGCATTGATCACCTTTCATTCATTACGGTATGTTTTTGTTATCTATCTACTCTATATTATATATTTTACTTCCATCTGTACGTATAATCTTCTTCTATACATGTAATAAAAAGGAAATCTAACGTGACTGTACTTTTTAGATTATTGTAAAAAAAACGATGCAGGTGACTAGGAATATGTAATAAAACACATTTCAATCATTTTTAGAATAGACTGTCTATCTGTTGGTTGGTATGGACCACAGAGTACATTATATAAATAGAGGTCGCACTCGTTCTTTCCAATCAGCGCCTCTATAATACTAGTTTCGAACTAATATCTGTTGGTTATAAATGTACACTTATAGCTATGTATGTATGCATACAGCGGTACTGCTTAAATCGTATACAAGGTTTTGGTCATTTTTATTTGTAATGAATATATTCATCGTAAGGCAAATCTAAATCCAAGTATGTATATGCAGGAGGCAATGTTTATAAGTAGACTCGGAGATAGATAAAATTGTTTGTGGGAGGCAAGAAAATTTAAGGAAGCACAACACTCTCGTAACAGATACGTAAACAAAGTGAATATCAACAATATTTGAAAGTTATCAGTTTGAAATGTCAAAATTAATTGTCATCCACCATCTTTTGTTGTCAAACTTGCCAAAAAATATTGTTGATCGAAGGTTAATTGGTTATCCTGACTGACCGATTGTACTTTTGTTTATTACACATGGGAACGTGAATAATGACTCAACAACTTAAATAGACTCGGTGTTTCAACACTATTATGTTTGGATAGTAACCCGTGAAACATTCCAATATATTAGTGGAGATGGAAAAAAAACTACGAGTATATAAAAAAATCTACTTAAAAATGTATCAGAACACTCTTGACCACAGTTAACCTATTTGGAATTGTATTGTCATAAAACTATCAACATCTCAAATATTTGAAGTCTAAGGTCCAATGCTTAATAAACCCCCTGATAATATCATCTTTTAAACAAAAAACTAGATTACCAAGTCGCTTTATATATGACGAAGTCCTGAGGTGACAAACATTTTAAAAAATACAACCGAATTGTGAACCGCCTACTTTTTGAACTCGGTTAATAACGGTTACACTTCAAGTTAAGACAAAGCACTGAACTACAATACAATATATGTAATGTAATTTTTGGTTAGTTTTAGTTCGATAGAAAACTGAGACCAGGATGTATAAACATAGACATCGGTTCTTATTAAAGTAACTCAATAGGGATTAAAATAGCAAGTTGTAGTTCATTATTAAGAGTTTTGGTGTCATTAATAATTAAAATACAAAACAAAACTAGAATAAAACAATGAAATTAATAAAACTACTACGTAACCATCGCACAATTTATTATTATATTAATATGATTGATTTAGTTAATTTGCATTAACAATACTGCTTAAATCGTATACAAGGTTTTGGTCATTTTTATTTGTAATGAATATATTCATCGTAAGGCAAATCTAAATCCAAGTATGTATATGCAGGAGGCAATGTTTATAAGTAGACTCGGAGATAGATAAAATTGTTTGTGGGAGGCAAGAAAATTTAAGGAAGCACAACACTCTCGTAACAGATACGTAAACAAAGTGAATATCAACAATATTTGAAAGTTATCAGTTTGAAATGTCAAAATTAATTGTCATCCACCATCTTTTGTTGTCAAACTTGCCAAAAAATATATATAACAGTGCCATCTAGAGAGTTGATTGATAACCAAAAATAGACGAGCCTTTTACATACAAATCCGATTAGCCACTGCTAAAGTACTTCATTTACAATAAAATCTCACCATGAAAATTACAGAGCCGATCCTCGACTAACATTTAGTTATGATTTCATTAAACTCGGTTCACTATATCAAAAGTAATTGTAATTTTAATGACGACGCGACTTAAGTACGAGAGAAAAGTAGATAGGTAAATGGACTAAACATATTCAGATGATTTTATTAATCACTGTTTGTTTTTATATTGGGTTCCACGCGGACAGAATCGCAGGCACCGCTAGTCTCTCATAAAATTTTAAATGGAACTGAAAAAACAATACTTTGAAAGTCTTGCACTTTGCCCAACGATATTTTAAATATAATATCAACTGTTTCTCTTTATTTAAAAAAAAAGAAAAAGTTAAAAGTCTAAAAAAATGAATTTTAGGATATTGTTAAAAGAATTCTTATATTTTTAAGGAGCAGATGTAAAGAATAAAGATTTTTTAAGATTCATTTTCATAAAAATATACGTCATCTGACGATATCTCTGAATGTTAGGATAAGCTTGAAACCATGTAAAGAGGTAAATATTCAGGTTTACGTATAGAATTACATAGGTGAATATTCTGAGCTTGCCGTATGGACTGAATTTCAGAGATAAAATGCCTGGCGAATTTTTATATACACTTTTTTGTCGAAAAAGCACTGTGTCGTAAAATCACACATTTTGACACGCGACCGGTGACTCGTTAGAAATAAAAGCATGTTGAATACAAAAATATAATATTTGTTTTTTTGTAGCAAGGGGTAATGTAAAAGCAAAATAAAAACGTTGTTCATTCACTATATAGACATGTTAGTTTCTATTGCGGCTTATAATCACAGATCTAGTTATGTTAAGGTAATCAACTAGAAAATATTTTCAGTATATTAACATTGTTATCTTAGTTTGAATTAGTTCTCATGTCAGACTAATAGCAAATGATTCGGTTTCGGTCTTGTAGAAAATTGTAAAACTTCTCCAGGCTTTTAAAATTTATAGGTAAAGTTGCAAATACTATGGGAATAATTTCAAACAATTTCTCAATCTTCACACGTGAAACAATTGCTTTTTGTAAAACAGTTTTACAGTAATACATCTTACCGGTTTACATATATAGTAAATAGTAATCTACAATATATTTCCTTTAATTTAACTTTAGTATAAAATTGTAAATTTTGGGTTGTTAATACAGCTGTTTATAAAGATTATAAATATGTCTTAAAAATTAAATACTTAAACATTCGTTGTAATAGTTCACTCAATGGCTAAAACCATGGATTTATGGTATAATGGAATTAGAACTTGACACAAATCATATATGCATTTATTAAAAACTAGCTGACCCGAGCCAACTTCGTTGGGCGGTAATATGCATTATCAAGCTACAAGTTTTCTTTAAAACTCAATCATATATCTCTCATCGTTAAGGCAACGTTCGTAAGAAACGTTTTCGTTCGACCATTTTTTCTCCGACTCCCCAGATATTACCCCATACAACCTCACAAACTTTACCTCTTTATAACATTAGTATAGATAATATAATTAGTTAATAGCTTCTGCCCGCAACTTCGTACGCGTAGAATAGTTATTTTGTGCTAATACGAAGCGGAAGCTCTCAAAAGAAAAATAATTAAAACATTTTTCATCCATGCTCTGTTCCTATTGGACTTAGCGTACAGCTTATGACGCTCAAAAATAACGTGGCTTTCTGTCGGTACAATAATTTTCAAAATCGGTTTATTAGTTCCTGAGATTACCCCCTACAACGTCACAAGGTCACAAACTCCCAAACTTTACCTCTTTATAATATTAGTATAGACATACATTGTTAAACATGACCTTGATAATTTTAATACTTAACCTTAATTACCTACACGTGTAAAATATTCACAATCCTTTTGGATGTATGTCAAAATTACTTTTTTATTATTTTAAAGAATTTAAATTGTCCACTTTTAAATGGTTACTCTGACCAACGCCATCGAGAAAAAGATTGTTTAGCTGTTGCGTGGAAGCTTCTTCTGTTGAATTCAATTCTATTGTCTATGTTTCTTTGTATTTAAAACTTAATAAAAGTGCTTTTGAATCAATGAATTATTTATTTGACACCCCAAAAAACATAGACATTTGACATTCGGATATAGAACAGAGAATCACGTACATCAACAAAAGTCAGCACCTGATCAAACCCGTGATCTCCAAGCTTACAACAATTGCACCAAGAAACCTTAAAATAATCATTCTTATTACAATAGAAAACGATTTATATCGCAACATTTGTCATAAATAACATGAATATTCCGATACGAAATATATATAAGAGTCGTTGAGTTATATATGCTTGCTACACCGGAGGTGTGCCGCGCACCCTTTAGCTAGTTGTCAAAATAAAATGGGCTGAGTGCCTTAAGCGCTCGCCTTAGTAGTCCGGTGAAGCTGTTAAAACAAAAAAAAAACATGAATGTCGGCGCACCTAAGTATTTTTTTAAATGAGAAGGTCTATCTATTTTTATAGAACTCACCACCCGTTAACCTTAGACTGTATTTTATTGTTATTAAATTTTTATATTGTAATTAAACACGATCGAGGGTGAAGTCCGGTGAGGCTGTTAAGGCCTTCATAGGCCAATAGCGTAGTCAGTTAGAAAAAAAAGATCGACAGCACGGGGTTTTTTGCTAGTTTATTATAATAATTGTTATTGTTTTTATCTTTTGGTTTATTAATAATTCTTCAACATTTTAACATTAAAAACTTGAAGTATAAATGCTCAAAGTTTCAGTTTTAATACTGCTGTTAAAAAGAAGACAATAAATACCTGATCAAAATTTACTTAAAAGTAATAAAATGAATCATGTGCTCTTTGCAGTGTAGGGTTCGTAGAGATTTATTGTATTATTTGTTTATAACTGGTGACTCAAATGTGGTTTCCTGTTTTCTCAGCTAAAGTCGTCCGAGGATTATGCAACTTGTCATAATGCCAAGTGTTCAGGTGTTGCGACCTCTGTTAAAGGCCGTTTCTTAGTATGGCTGACTCATTCTTCTACCTTAGTACTGTTTAAATTCAATGGGTCCACTGGACTATTTATTGAATCTATTAAACCATATTAAGACCTAACCTTGTATTATGTTGCATTTATTCCGTGCACGTATTCTATTTGTGCTTCAAGTTTAGGGCAAAGTTAAGTTGTATTCAGTTCTTTACAGAAAAATATTTTAAGTATTTTTTATATATATTAAACTAAACAGCAACTTATGGAAATGATCTATTTTCAATATTACATAATGTACGTTTTTAAACAAAAAAAAAACATTTGTTTTAAGTTATAAAAGCGAACGAGATTTTAGACTAGCCTTAAAATGCGTGTACGTTCCCATTGTCTTTAAAAATAAATATCTCGCACCCTATGTACGTACTGCAAAGTGGCTATACTGATTTAAAAAAACTCTCTGCATACAAAAAAGCATTTAAATTGGCTAAAGCATTGTCTATACATATATATAATAAAACTGTAACTAGGCTAAATCTATACATTAAATATTTTTTGAAAAGTATAATCGGGGTATTAGACTTTGTTATCGACATAGAAACCAAAAATAATCCTTTTACAAATGTTGTATGTCTGTCTGTCCCTGTGAACACGTATCACTCAGAAAGTACTAATTTCGACGAAACTTGACACAGCGATAACTAATATTATAAAGTTACATCTAGGATACTTTTTGTCCCTTAAAACACAAAGAGTTCTTTCTCTAGGATAACGAACCAAAGTCAAAAATTTGTAGTTGATGAAATTCTTGTCGGATTTTGGT
Source organism: Antheraea pernyi (assembly GCA_015888305.1). Taxonomy (NCBI): domain Eukaryota; kingdom Metazoa; phylum Arthropoda; class Insecta; order Lepidoptera; family Saturniidae; genus Antheraea; species Antheraea pernyi. The sequence continues at coordinate 911,584 of MU158808.1, read as the reverse complement.
AAATATTCTTTGTGCTATATAATATATGTAGCATATAATATAGCAGACAGTTTAGCTAAAAATTTAAGTTATGTTTAATATTCCTATGCTTCTTAAAAAAACATATAACAAAAAAAATGACCGTTGAGATCCGAACCGACGTTTTCGTCGGTCCGTGCAATGCATATGTACAGTACGTTATAATTGCGCTACAACAACATGGCGTGTCTATGCTCAAATTATCACTCAATTGAATTAAAAGCACAAAATCTAATAAGCTAAATTCTATTGATGTATGTGTTTGTCTCTATGTCATGAAGCATTTTCGTTTTCAAACCACAATGGTTGTAAAGAAAGTTCTCTTCAATAATATGTCGACAAAGTTGAAAAGTATGTGTAAACGAAACTGTCACTAATATATGTAACGGGTTCTAGGTTTATTTAAAAAAATATTTCTCACATACCAACTGGGTATATGTCTGAGTGGGTCGCTGGGTAGTTTGGATTCACAATTGGAAACGGTAGCTGTCGCTGCATTCGGGTTTTAAGTATTTCATGATTTTTTGCATTTGAAACCGGTAATAACCGATTTGGTGCAGACGAAGTTATCGGCTAGTTATTTATATAGCTCATTGATTTCGAAATGGCATATACTATTTATGTATAAAATTAAGTTATATTCAATCATACCATTTTTAGGTCAAATTTAGACACATGAATAACATTTCTTTCATCTCATACTCAGTGTCGAATTAATAAATGTCTAAAATGAAATTTAAAAAAGATACATGTGTTGACAGAACAATAGGTTTATTAATATATATTACATATTAACCGTCTTATGAATAATGATAATGATACTAGAGTCTTACATAATTTTTCGACTCAGTTAATGTAATATTATTTATAAAATTATTAGCATTCAAAGTGCCATAAGCGGAACTAACAGGCAGCCATATTTGATACGATTTTTTATTTCTACTTTCCGCTCTGCAAATACGTCAACAACCCTAACTAATAATTATTAATACGAAATGAGTTTATTTGTTATACTTTCACGCCTTAGCTGTTCAACTAGTCATTATTAAATGTTGCATTAACGTCAAGGGGTATCATTCGCCCACAAAAAATATACTATTCTCTTCGTAAATGTTAAGAGAGCGAAAGAACGAACAGAATCCAGTTTTAAATATTATGCTATAACTTTGATATACCATTAAAATGATTTCTGCATTAACTTGTATTATTATGTGCTTCTCAAACCAGTATATATTTTGGTTCTGTTAGTACTGTGATTCTCAAATTTTTTTTTAAAGGGGCCACAAACACGTTTCACTCATGGTGTTGCGGGCCGCAAACTACTAATATTTAGGTTTTAAATAAAAATATGTAAATTCAAATTATCCACGTATTAATGTATTGAAAAATGGGTGTCCAATAAAATAACCTTGGTAGATATATAACCCTTATACCATAAGGAACGCATTGGGGTCGGATTATCTGGAATCTATTTAATTTACTTAACGTGCTCATAGCTTTTCCGAAGGGCACAAAATTTAAAATAATTGGAAATAAAGTATAATCAATTGAACCAATTACAAAGACCCGGCTGGCCGCAGGTTGAGTATAGCTGTGTTAGTAGAACAGGTATATATCCCTCCCCCGGTTACGGAGGAGGAGATGGGGAGGGTGATTGAGCGCCTCCGCGTCACTGGCCGCAAAGCACCCGGCCCCGACGGGGTCCCGGGCCGGGTGCTAGCCATAGCGTTGGTCCATTTGGGAGGGTGGCTTCGGGAACTGTTTGACCGCTGTCTTGTGGACGGGCAGTTCCCGAAGCCCTGGAAGACGGGGCGGCTTTGCCTTATAGGTAAGGAAGGCCGTCCCCCGAACTGCGCATCTGCGTACCGGCCCCTAGTGTTGCTGGACGACACCGGGAAGGCGCTCGAGAGGGTCATTGCCTCCCGGGTCGTCCGGCATCTTGAGGAAAAAAGAATTCTTATATTTTTAAGGAGCAGATGTAAAGAATAAAGATTTTTTAAGATTCATTTTCATAAAAATATACGTCATCTGACGATATCTCTGAATGTTAGGATAAGCTTGAAACCATGTAAAGAGGTAAATATTCAGGTTTACGTATAGAATTACATAGGTGAATATTCTGAGCTTGCCGTATGGACTGAATTTCAGAGATAAAATGCCTGGCGAATTTTTATATACACTTTTTTGTCGAAAAAGCACTGTGTCGTAAAATCACACATTTTGACACGCGACCGGTGACTCGTTAGAAATAAAAGCATGTTGAATACAAAAATATAATATTTGTTTTTTTGTAGCAAGGGGTAATGTAAAAGCAAAATAAAAACGTTGTTCATTCACTATATAGACATGTTAGTTTCTATTGCGGCTTATAATCACAGATCTAGTTATGTTAAGGTAATCAACTAGAAAATATTTTCAGTATATTAACATTGTTATCTTAGTTTGAATTAGTTCTCATGTCAGACTAATAGCAAATGATTCGGTTTCGGTCTTGTAGAAAATTGTAAAACTTCTCCAGGCTTTTAAAATTTATAGGTAAAGTTGCAAATACTATGGGAATAATTTCAAACAATTTCTCAATCTTCACACGTGAAACAATTGCTTTTTGTAAAACAGTTTTACAGTAATACATCTTACCGGTTTACATATATAGTAAATAGTAATCTACAATATATTTCCTTTAATTTAACTTTAGTATAAAATTGTAAATTTTGGGTTGTTAATACAGCTGTTTATAAAGATTATAAATATGTCTTAAAAATTAAATACTTAAACATTCGTTGTAATAGTTCACTCAATGGCTAAAACCATGGATTTATGGTATAATGGAATTAGAACTTGACACAAATCATATATGCATTTATTAAAAACTAGCTGACCCGAGCCAACTTCGTTGGGCGGTAATATGCATTATCAAGCTACAAGTTTTCTTTAAAACTCAATCATATATCTCTCATCGTTAAGGCAACGTTCGTAAGAAACGTTTTCGTTCGACCATTTTTTCTCCGACTCCCCAGATATTACCCCATACAACCTCACAAACTTTACCTCTTTATAACATTAGTATAGATAATATAATTAGTTAATAGCTTCTGCCCGCAACTTCGTACGCGTAGAATAGTTATTTTGTGCTAATACGAAGCGGAAGCTCTCAAAAGAAAAATAATTAAAACATTTTTCATCCATGCTCTGTTCCTATTGGACTTAGCGTACAGCTTATGACGCTCAAAAATAACGTGGCTTTCTGTCGGTACAATAATTTTCAAAATCGGTTTATTAGTTCCTGAGATTACCCCCTACAACGTCACAAGGTCACAAACTCCCAAACTTTACCTCTTTATAATATTAGTATAGACATACATTGTTAAACATGACCTTGATAATTTTAATACTTAACCTTAATTACCTACACGTGTAAAATATTCACAATCCTTTTGGATGTATGTCAAAATTACTTTTTTATTATTTTAAAGAATTTAAATTGTCCACTTTTAAATGGTTACTCTGACCAACGCCATCGAGAAAAAGATTGTTTAGCTGTTGCGTGGAAGCTTCTTCTGTTGAATTCAATTCTATTGTCTATGTTTCTTTGTATTTAAAACTTAATAAAAGTGCTTTTGAATCAATGAATTATTTATTTGACACCCCAAAAAACATAGACATTTGACATTCGGATATAGAACAGAGAATCACGTACATCAACAAAAGTCAGCACCTGATCAAACCCGTGATCTCCAAGCTTACAACAATTGCACCAAGAAACCTTAAAATAATCATTCTTATTACAATAGAAAACGATTTATATCGCAACATTTGTCATAAATAACATGAATATTCCGATACGAAATATATATAAGAGTCGTTGAGTTATATATGCTTGCTACACCGGAGGTGTGCCGCGCACCCTTTAGCTAGTTGTCAAAATAAAATGGGCTGAGTGCCTTAAGCGCTCGCCTTAGTAGTCCGGTGAAGCTGTTAAAACAAAAAAAAAACATGAATGTCGGCGCACCTAAGTATTTTTTTAAATGAGAAGGTCTATCTATTTTTATAGAACTCACCACCCGTTAACCTTAGACTGTATTTTATTGTTATTAAATTTTTATATTGTAATTAAACACGATCGAGGGTGAAGTCCGGTGAGGCTGTTAAGGCCTTCATAGGCCAATAGCGTAGTCAGTTAGAAAAAAAAGATCGACAGCACGGGGTTTTTTGCTAGTTTATTATAATAATTGTTATTGTTTTTATCTTTTGGTTTATTAATAATTCTTCAACATTTTAACATTAAAAACTTGAAGTATAAATGCTCAAAGTTTCAGTTTTAATACTGCTGTTAAAAAGAAGACAATAAATACCTGATCAAAATTTACTTAAAAGTAATAAAATGAATCATGTGCTCTTTGCAGTGTAGGGTTCGTAGAGATTTATTGTATTATTTGTTTATAACTGGTGACTCAAATGTGGTTTCCTGTTTTCTCAGCTAAAGTCGTCCGAGGATTATGCAACTTGTCATAATGCCAAGTGTTCAGGTGTTGCGACCTCTGTTAAAGGCCGTTTCTTAGTATGGCTGACTCATTCTTCTACCTTAGTACTGTTTAAATTCAATGGGTCCACTGGACTATTTATTGAATCTATTAAACCATATTAAGACCTAACCTTGTATTATGTTGCATTTATTCCGTGCACGTATTCTATTTGTGCTTCAAGTTTAGGGCAAAGTTAAGTTGTATTCAGTTCTTTACAGAAAAATATTTTAAGTATTTTTTATATATATTAAACTAAACAGCAACTTATGGAAATGATCTATTTTCAATATTACATAATGTACGTTTTTAAACAAAAAAAAAACATTTGTTTTAAGTTATAAAAGCGAACGAGATTTTAGACTAGCCTTAAAATGCGTGTACGTTCCCATTGTCTTTAAAAATAAATATCTCGCACCCTATGTACGTACTGCAAAGTGGCTATACTGATTTAAAAAAACTCTCTGCATACAAAAAAGCATTTAAATTGGCTAAAGCATTGTCTATACATATATATAATAAAACTGTAACTAGGCTAAATCTATACATTAAATATTTTTTGAAAAGTATAATCGGGGTATTAGACTTTGTTATCGACATAGAAACCAAAAATAATCCTTTTACAAATGTTGTATGTCTGTCTGTCCCTGTGAACACGTATCACTCAGAAAGTACTAATTTCGACGAAACTTGACACAGCGATAACTAATATTATAAAGTTACATCTAGGATACTTTTTGTCCCTTAAAACACAAAGAGTTCTTTCTCTAGGATAACGAACCAAAGTCAAAAATTTGTAGTTGATGAAATTCTTGTCGGATTTTGGTAAATATTCTTTGTGCTATATAATATATGTAGCATATAATATAGCAGACAGTTTAGCTAAAAATTTAAGTTATGTTTAATATTCCTATGCTTCTTAAAAAAACATATAACAAAAAAAATGACCGTTGAGATCCGAACCGACGTTTTCGTCGGTCCGTGCAATGCATATGTACAGTACGTTATAATTGCGCTACAACAACATGGCGTGTCTATGCTCAAATTATCACTCAATTGAATTAAAAGCACAAAATCTAATAAGCTAAATTCTATTGATGTATGTGTTTGTCTCTATGTCATGAAGCATTTTCGTTTTCAAACCACAATGGTTGTAAAGAAAGTTCTCTTCAATAATATGTCGACAAAGTTGAAAAGTATGTGTAAACGAAACTGTCACTAATATATGTAACGGGTTCTAGGTTTATTTAAAAAAATATTTCTCACATACCAACTGGGTATATGTCTGAGTGGGTCGCTGGGTAGTTTGGATTCACAATTGGAAACGGTAGCTGTCGCTGCATTCGGGTTTTAAGTATTTCATGATTTTTTGCATTTGAAACCGGTAATAACCGATTTGGTGCAGACGAAGTTATCGGCTAGTTATTTATATAGCTCATTGATTTCGAAATGGCATATACTATTTATGTATAAAATTAAGTTATATTCAATCATACCATTTTTAGGTCAAATTTAGACACATGAATAACATTTCTTTCATCTCATACTCAGTGTCGAATTAATAAATGTCTAAAATGAAATTTAAAAAAGATACATGTGTTGACAGAACAATAGGTTTATTAATATATATTACATATTAACCGTCTTATGAATAATGATAATGATACTAGAGTCTTACATAATTTTTCGACTCAGTTAATGTAATATTATTTATAAAATTATTAGCATTCAAAGTGCCATAAGCGGAACTAACAGGCAGCCATATTTGATACGATTTTTTATTTCTACTTTCCGCTCTGCAAATACGTCAACAACCCTAACTAATAATTATTAATACGAAATGAGTTTATTTGTTATACTTTCACGCCTTAGCTGTTCAACTAGTCATTATTAAATGTTGCATTAACGTCAAGGGGTATCATTCGCCCACAAAAAATATACTATTCTCTTCGTAAATGTTAAGAGAGCGAAAGAACGAACAGAATCCAGTTTTAAATATTATGCTATAACTTTGATATACCATTAAAATGATTTCTGCATTAACTTGTATTATTATGTGCTTCTCAAACCAGTATATATTTTGGTTCTGTTAGTACTGTGATTCTCAAATTTTTTTTTAAAGGGGCCACAAACACGTTTCACTCATGGTGTTGCGGGCCGCAAACTACTAATATTTAGGTTTTAAATAAAAATATGTAAATTCAAATTATCCACGTATTAATGTATTGAAAAATGGGTGTCCAATAAAATAACCTTGGTAGATATATAACCCTTATACCATAAGGAACGCATTGGGGTCGGATTATCTGGAATCTATTTAATTTACTTAACGTGCTCATAGCTTTTCCGAAGGGCACAAAATTTAAAATAATTGGAAATAAAGTATAATCAATTGAACCAATTACAAAGACCCGGCTGGCCGCAGGTTGAGTATAGCTGTGTTAGTAGAACAGGTATATATCCCTCCCCCGGTTACGGAGGAGGAGATGGGCGGGGTGTTAGCCATCGCGTTGGTCCATCTGGGAGGGTGGCTTCTGGAACTGTTTGACCGCTGTCTTGTGGACGGGCAGTTCCCGAAGCCCTGGAAGACGGGGCGGCTTTGCCTTATAGGTAAGGAAGGCCGTCCCCCGAACTGCGCATCTGCGTACCGGCCCCTAGTGTTGCTGGACGACACCGGGAAGGCGCTCGAGAGGGTCATTGCCTCCCGGGTCGTCCGGCATCTTGAGGAAGTGGGGCCGAACCTGTCGAGCGCGCAGTTTGGCTTCCGGTCAGGGCGTTCCACGCTAGACGCCCTGACCCTCCTAAAACAGGTCTCCATGGAGGCGACCTCTCAGGGCGAAAGAATATTGGCGGTGTCCTTGGACATCGCCAACGCCTTTAACAGTCTGCCGCATGGTGTCATACGGGAGGCGCTTCGCTTTTTCGGAGTGCCCCCGTACCTGCGGCGGCTGTTGGAGGCGTACCTGGACGGGAGAGAGGTCGCCTACGTGGACGCTAGAGGGCGGATGGTCCGGCGCCATACGGCATGCGGGGTTCCACAGGGGTCGGTCTTGGGCCCGCTCCTGTGGAACATGGGCTACGACTGGGTGCTCCGCGGCGCGC
>MU158808.1:740818-903333 GCA_015888305.1 Antheraea pernyi | reverse complement strand
CAACTAGCTCAAGGGTGCACGGCACACCTCGGCTTGGCTGTTGCCTGATTCATACAATTCGCAACCCTTTTTTTTTTTTATCGTGTGGAAATCCCTTATGGATACACCACCCTCTCGTGGGAGAGGGTGGGTTATGTCCGACTCGCACGGACTAAAACCCCACGGTGTACGTCGTCCGCTATAGTTGGGGCGGCACGAGATCTCTATAGACTTCATCGTGCCGCCCCAGCGGTTGGCCCAGCAGCAAAAGCGCTGCCGCCGGGCCCCGTCTTGTTGGGAGACAGCCGTGTACACACCGGCCATCTCCTCCGTCCGCCGGACCTGTGCAATGGGAAGATGGGCCTCCCGACCCATCTTCCCTGGTCCGGTTACAGTGGGAGGAGGCGGTCAAACGGCCCCCCCCCCCTGCCGGTCCTCCGTTGGCGGAGACGGCCACTTTGAGGGTCATGCTCACGGACCCTCTCCGCCGCCTTCTTCTGCGAGACGACTTCCTCACAGAAGGAGGCCATTGCGCTCCAGTTATCCTCACTACCGAGCATGGCCGCAACCACGCTCGGCAGTGAGAGGTCTTGCCCTACCGCCGCAGCCAGAGTGCAACGTTGCTCCTCCCATGCAGCACACTCAGACAGAGTGTGCTGCGCGGTGTCCGGGTCGGGGCGGCACGATGAAGTCTATAGAGATCTCGTGCCGCCCCAACTATAGCGGACGACGTACACCGTGGGGTTTTAGTCTGTGCGAGTCGGACATAACCCACCCTCGCCCCCGAGAGGGTGGTGTATCCATAAGGGATTTCCCCACGATAAAAAAAAAAAAAGTAGAACAGGTATATATAATAATAAATTAGCAACTGAGGCTTTCATTATCTGGAATAGTCCGAGACCCTCTCGTAACGGGAGGATACTCGACAGACTAGGTAGGGTTCTCGCGTTTGACGTCATAGCCCCTCCGTAACCCACACACTATCAAGGCAACTGTCATCCGTCAGTCTTAGACATAGCTCTTTTAAAAAATATCACGCTTCGGGTACGACTCATACAAGTTGTACACGAACTTGATTCGGATCACCGCCCGGTCGTATTACAGTTAGGTTTTAATTCAGATTTCACCACTCCATCGGTTAGGGTGGCTGATTATGTTAGGTTAGCCCGTTATTTCAAAGAAAATCCATCGTCTAACATTTTAACCGGGATCCCAGACGTGTTGACGTCTAGAGCCGACGCGGATTCGGCTATCGATTCCCTGGTCGACTATTTTCAGACCGCCGTCAGAGAGACCTCGAAAGAGGTACAAGCGGCGAACGATCGCCGCTTTATACTTCCTGACGACGCGAAAGCGTTGATCCGTCACCCTCGTGGTCGGGCGTATCAGAAGACTGGGCCTCGGGGTGGGCCTCGATAAAACCGAGGCCCTAATGTTCCATGGGCTTCGGCGAGGGCCACCTCCGGGGGCCCACATTTATGTGCAGGGCGTCCGTGTCAGGGTGGGGACCCAGATGAAGTATCTGGGCCTTACCCTGGACGGACGCTGGCGGTTCGAGCCCCACTTTAAGGGGCTCTGCCTCTACATAGGGGTCGTTCGGTCCATGGCCGCCTACGGGGTGCCGTTGTGGGTCGACGCCCTCAGCGCTACCAATATCCGTTCGCTGCGAGCTGCGCAGCGTACCGTGGCGTTGAGGGTGATTCGAGGGTACCGAACGGTCCCTGGGAGCTAGAGGCAGAGGTGTATGCCGCCGTATATGAGTATATGGCGGCTAAGAAACAAATTGGGGAGCCTCTAGCTCCCAGAGAAATAGAGGAAAGAAAGAGAAGTGTGACCTGGCGGACGCGCGTTACGTTCGATACACGATCGACGCCGTTCGCTCGGTCCTGTCGGAATGGTATCAGAGGAAGGGGGGCTCCCTGACGTTCCGTCTGGTGCGGGTGCTAACCGGGCACGGGTGCTTCGGTTGGTACCTGCACCGGATAGCACGCAGGGAGCCGACCGCCGTATGCCATCAGTGCGGCGTTGACCCGGACACCGCGCAGCACACTCTGTCTGAGTGTGCTGCGTGGGAGGAGCAACGTCGCACTCTGGCTGCGGCGGTAGGGCAAGACCTCTCACTGCCGAGCGTGGTTGCGGCCATGCTCGGTAGTGAGGACAACTGGAATGCAATGGTTTTTTTTTCTCGAACTGACTACGCTATTGACCTAGCAAGGTCTTAACAGCTTCACCGGACTACTAAGGCGAGCGCTTAAGACACTTAGCCAATTTTATTTGGGCAACCAGCTCAAGGGTGCACGGCACACCTCGGCTTGGCTGTTGCCTGTTTTATGCAATTCGTGACCTATCTTTTTTTTTTATCGTGAGGAAATCCCTTATGGATACACCATCCTCTCGGGGGAGAGGGTGGGTTATGTCCGATTCGCACGGACTAAAACCCCACGGTGTACGGCGTCCGATATAGTTGGGGCGGCACGAGATCTCTATAGAAGTCATCGTGCCGCCCCAGCGGTTGGCCCAGCAGCAAAAGCGCCGCCGCCGGGCCCCGTCTTGTTGGGAGATAGTAGTGTACACACCGGCGTTGCCTGATACATGCAATTCGCGACCTATCTGAGTCCGGTGAAGCTTTTAAGGCCTTGCTAGGCCAATAGCGTAGTCAGTTCGAAAAAAAAATCCTTCTTAGGGCCATGCTAATTTTCGAAATTTGAAAGTCCCAAGTTTTTGTATCTCAAAAAGTGCAAAAATATACACCTTGTTATGTTGGGTAATTGTGGCATATAACTTTGTTACGCTTTCACGTCTTAACTACTTGCATACACATTTTCAGGAGCACAAAATACGACACAGGGTACATTTAATCCACAGAAAAGTACTATTCGCGAATGTTAAGTTAAATGTAATACGTTAAAATGATTACTGGCCGCCAAACCGTGGCCATAAGATTATAATATATATTATCTTATATAAAAAATTGTTTCGAATATCTACGTGGAATAACTAATAAGATTACATACTAAAGAGGTTGATTTATGTGACATTCTTTTTAATATATGAAATGTAGACAGAAATATTTTAAATTTATACATATTATTATTCTATGGTACGTAATTCGACCCATGTATCTTGGTACGCAGATGTTATAATATAAAAGAATATAAATAATAATAAGATTTTTATTATTAATTTTAATAAAGTGTTAGATTGCTCAAGATCAATTATAGTTTATGACTAATTATCAACGTTTTTAGGAATCGTATTATCCAGTTTTAGAACTATAAAGCAAGAGTAACAACTCAAAGGAAAATTATGAATTCAATATGATTTAGTTCGACTTCTTTATCCGAACGTAAATTCGAATAAAACGAAACTCAATTTTGTTACCAGACTTTTAAGAATAAATTCGAAACACCCTTATAATAAATACGTGTATAAAATTTAAGTGTCTATTATTTGTTCGGACTAGTCTACGAGACGACTAAATTAATTTAGACAAGAATTTTACAAGAAGATAATAGACTTTTGAGAGTATAGTCTAGGTAACGTTTATAAACTTCTCTATGGATGCAAAGCTGTAAAAGATTATAGAGGCTATTCGCTACTAACGACATTACAATTAAAAACATAAGATAAACCAAAAGTGATTCAGATAAAATACATAGCTCTATGAAATAATAAAAACCGTTTTCACGAGAATAAAGAAGTCGGCAGCTCAGGCTAGTATTAAATATTCTATGTTTTTTTTAACAACACAGAACTTATTAAAAATGTTAATATAAATATTAGTATAAATTATACGTAATTAGTTTATGTTTTATTTGGGCAGTTTTTTGTATAGCATAAATTCACATAGCAACAGAAATGAACATGAAAAATAATAAACTGTATATATAATAGTAAAACTTGTATACGATTAATAATTTAATAAATTAGTTTCGAGAAAAAATATATTATGTGAACTATTTTTAACGGGGATTGTAAAATGTAATGTAAATATACAACTTAAAAAAAAGACTTTAAAATTATAATATTAAGTATTAAAGTCGGTTGATATGATCCTCACATTAAGATACATTTTACACGTAAATAAAAAATATATACGGTGAATTAAAATGTAAATACGCTTTATTTTCGAGATTCAATTATTCTACTATACAATTACTATGTTATTACAACTAAATGTACAGACACTGGCACTGATATCAATTCGCCTCAAATCGTCTGATTTGGTTTGAAATCGATTTTGACCTTTATATAGAAATAATTTAAAAACATATTATTTATAACCAACAGTATTTGAAATTTCCTGTACTATGGAATTAAGTATAAATTTGCATTTACAGTCCTCGACGATCTTTTTGGCCGTTTTCAGACGTAAGTTTGGCCCTGCGTGTAATACAGTCATAAGTTTAATACAAAATACAGTAAAAATATTATTATAGGAATCTAGAATTGGTATTTATTTATCCTTAAGTTGTCTCGATATTACACATTTAATTATATACATAAATATTATAATACGTGTATTTATACCTAAATTTATGTTCTGCTCAATTATTGTAGGTGGTAGAACCACGCTGAGCCATTACTCGTTTTAGCATGAATGGGTTGGCTCACCCGGGATACTATCGCCGCACAGGAAACCTACGTGAAGTAACAGTGCTTGCGTTGTTGCGTTTCGTTCGGTCAGTGAGAACGCTGGAGGACCACTTCCCTTCCCCACTCCTTCATCCCCCTCCCCCTCCCCCAACAGAGGCTGACAACGCACTAGCGCTAGCGGCTCCCGTGGTGTTGCTAGTGTCTATGGACGGCGGTGATCACTTAACATTAGGTGACCCGCCTGTTCGTTTGCCTCCTATGACATAAAAAAAACTATATTCGGAGCGGTCAATAAATTTGGCGAAGACTTTACTCCGGTCAACATCTGTCATCACAAACTTTTACGTTTATGAAAGATAATTTAAAGAACATTCAAAATTAACATAGCACTTTTAAACGAGGATTGTTATAGTATAATTTATAGCTTAAACATTCTAGAGAACAAATTGTAAACTAATCTTTTAACTTTACATTACTAAAACAATATTTTGATTTATATGATAGTGTTTGGTTGGAAGATCTGTACATGCTAAGCCCAGGATTGTGGCTGACCGTAACGTGAAAATACTCCGATGAACGTTTGGTGGCATAAATTTAATTTGAAATTTATATCAAGCCAGGTTAACATGAAAAATAGCCTATCATCACGCTGTGACTTCATCATAGTCTTTTCCTACACGAATTTATGTATTACTATTTTGTGCTCGCAGCTTCGTTCTTACTAATGGAGATTTGATCCTCTCTTCGGAATAGAGCATTTTTTCTGGATGAAAGGTTACTATATACTTTGTATACTCCTAATAAAGCGTATGCAACATTACATAGTGATCTGTTGAGTAGTTATGGCTTGAAAGCGTAACAAAACAAATAAACTCATTATCGCATTTATAACGTTAGAATTCGAACTGTCGTCGATGAATGTAGCATTCGAACATTTCGAGCACTAAGCCTTAATTGCTTCTTATTTAATATATCCTAATAATCTATGTTAAAATTAGTTTATCAATACACAAAGTAGATTATATCTATTATGTCGTTATAACATAATTGTATAAACATCAGAACCATAATTCAATTTAATTATACATTGACGATTCGATATCACCGGAGGTATTGTAGATTACAATTACTGACATTTCGTTACCACTTCATCAGTCGCAACGTTTATGATATTAATTTAATCTACCTGTATTCCGCGACTTTGTCCGTGTGAAATAGTTACCCTGGGCTAACGCTACCACGCAGCGGAAGCTCTCAAAAGGAAAAAACACCCCGATTTTGAAACATTCTTCATTGGTGACATACGGACAGATAGACAGACAGAAATTTCTAAAAATGATTGAAATGTTATTGAATATTAAATTGAAATATTACTTATTTGCGGGGTGGTAGGGTTTTGAAGCCCGACTGGGTCGCGACCACCATGCATATGGCGAAAAAGCCCGTCATAGTGACTCGCTTCTGCGGGGTGCGTTTCGGGATCAGCCTGTGCATATCCAGCTTTTTTCCAGGTCGGCATGACAGCGGCGACCGGCGATGGATAGTGTGTCACTCGGTGGTCGCCATTGTTTTAGGATTGTACTGTGCTTACCATCAGGCACAGTGCAGTCATTTTGCCGTGCTACAATAAAAAAAAAACTTATTCCTAGACATGTGCGACAATTTTTTTTACCAAAATCGAAAAAGTACAGACACTTTAGATCTACATTCTTATTATATATATAGATTATAGAATTACCTAATAGTGTTCTTTACATAGAGGAATACAACTTCCAAGGTTACCTAACCAAATACTCGTATGAGACAATGTACGCTGTGTATTCCCGATAAACTCCAATGTACCGTAAATTACGGTAACCGACAGTATTTATAGGCAATGTTGTGTGTGCATAAAATGCGTGTTATGTTATAAAACGAACTGAACGTAAGGTCGCAGGGCATCTGGCGGTAAACGAACATGTGTTCGCTATTTTTATCGTCACCATTCAAAGAACTGATACCGTTAAATATAACATATTATGCTACAGTACATATATGTACGACCTAAAAAACATTGGTGATTTGTAACAAAATATTTGGCTTTGTTCTCATAGTTTTATATTCAAAGGATAGCATTTGTTTAATCTATGTTATAATAGGATAAGATGCGTTGTTTTTTTGGTGTTTGATTTTAAACATGACGTAAACGTGAGTGAAAATATATTAAATAAATAACCGTCCATCATTAGCCAGTTTCATAAGGTTAAGGAAAGGAAAAATGAAAAGTAGATTCCTATTATTATTTGCGTACGTCTGAATGTTCATAATATATAAGCTAAATATACTAAAACATTGTTTTTTAAGTTATGGAACAGCAAACAGATGTGCTTGTATTTCATGTTATATGGTCCTTGTGGCATATAGCTTTACAATACTGATTACGGATTGACCACGATCCTGAGGCCAGTCTTTACCATTTACACTCCTGGTGATTAAGTTAAAACACCCTGTGTTGTCAGACACCCTTTGAATCGGAACATCAATGAGAGCATTATTATGCTTTGGGAAATGGCGATACTCCGTAGTCCAACCTTGTATAGGCTGTTCTTTAGGTTTGCTATTACCATGTTTATACACAATAGCGTTTTTGTGCTAAACTTGCTTATTATTAAATCTTTGAAGTTCTTATTATTATGGCCATTTAACAGCTGCTTGGAATTCTACGATGAATTCATCTTATTAACTACTAAATAAAAATGGAGACGAAATCTACTATGCAAGGTTACTGTATTAATAGTCATTTAACTGTTAAGTTGTGTATGGTATTAACAAAATAGGGACAAAGTAAAATTGTCTTGAACCTTAACGGGGACTGAATTAATGAGCTTCGTGTATTTAATATGTTGTTCACGCATTTTTTTTTAACTAAAAAAACGATAAATATTTAGAAAGAACACCTTCATAACATTTCTACGTGGCTATAACATTGATAACATTTATGTATTTGTTTCCGAATAAAAATATATAAATAAAATAAACATGATGTCACTAGTGGGCCCTGTGGATGTTATCCCGCTATGATTATTTAAAAAAACCTTGAAAAGTTATATTCTTAAACCTTCTTAAAGAATCACTATATCTACTGATAAAAACCGCATTAAAATCCGTTTAGTAGTTTTTGAATTTACCGCGAACAGACAAACGGACAGACAGAGGTGGCAGTGGAGGTTGTTTTATAATATGTATTGTTGATATATTGTATTACTATTTTTGTTATAAATCGCACTTATTTATGTCAGATACAGATGCGCGACAATATAACGAGTTCAAATATTTGATACGTTTAAGAATTTCGAATATTTTGCAAATATTTCTCCACTGTATTGTCCTGAACAAATAGTTGAAAAATACCAAAGCTTTCGATTGCCTTGTTCTGAGTGAAGGCGGAGCAAACAATAATAGTAACGTACTTTCAATGGAGCTTTTAGGTATCTAGGCTGATGCTTTTGTCTGCCAGTGGAGGTACGACAGCCTTATTTTAAGCGCATTACAGACTGCGTACCTACTTAGTCTTTGTGGAAGTTTTGTGAAAGGTATTTTAAAATAGAACCTTATAATATGTTACTCCATCGACATTAATCGACATTATTTTTCATGTTATAAATTCTTATTTTTATAGATTAAAAAGAGTTCGAATAGTCACTTCGAGAAATCTTACAACTTGTTGCTGAATATTATCTGGAGATCTACAGTTCAGGTCTTTGAACCTTTTTCAGACTTCAGACCTCACATTTTTACTTTACCTTTGCTGCTCTATATAATCTTTTTCCATTTTGTGCTCAAACAGGCAAATTTATTATTGAACCGTTTTATTATTAAATGCAATAATTTTTTATAGATTTATTTAACACATATATAGTATACATTTTTAAGGTTAAAAATGATATCAAATTAATTCTTAAAAGAAACGGGTAAGAACGTGTACAATTATTTACAAAATTAAATCGAATTGACTAGTTTGTATAAACGTAAAACACTCGGAATAAATTAATTTACAAAGTATTAGAACCTATGAATTCCTACTACAAATCAATAATAATGGACTTAGTGCTTCCCATTTTTAAAGGTGCGTACAGTTATAGTCACTATCAGACGAGGCGATCCAACTATGCCCTCGGGAGTACTGATTAATAAATTTTCTTTATTTGCTCATGGTATCCCCTAGACTTATGAAAGTGACCATGGACCTATGTTATTAAATAATTAACTACCAAAGAACAGTTTTAGAGAATGACCACAAATGTATTTAACTATTTATACACGTTCTGTTTATAATTTGAAGTACTTTTAGTCGTTTGCATTTGCGATTCATTTTGTCAATCTCAGAACTACACTTTGTATTGTAATTCCTTCGTAACAGTCATAGTTTGACGTTTAATGGTCAACAATCTTCCTCAATAAATACATTTTATTAAATATAAAAAAGAATAATTCTATGCAACTGCGGTTCAAATTTGACTAATATTTCCATCCAGAGATTGTCGTGTTCAAACAAACAAAAAATTAAATAATCTCTTGAGTTCTACAAATCGTGTAGTATTATAACTACGTACAGAGTTTTTAATTAAGTAATAAACATAGCATTAATATTTCCAAACAAATAAATTCTATAATAAAATTTACTTTAATTCTTCAGGGTGTGGACGGTATCAGATGGTTTAAATACATAATTGACATTGGTAATCACGGCCCACACGACAAACTTTCATTTCGTTTCGTTATAGCATCTTTATACGTCATTTTTCCCCGTGTAAATCTGAGCAACGTAATGGGAAAAGTTATAACAAGTATTCAGAACGTATTATGTGCCATTAATATTCTGACGAGTCGCCGTCGTTGGTGACTCTACAAAAGTTCAATGAATGTACCTAACGTTTGGTATACTATATAATTTTATTCGTTAATTTATATTTACATAAATAATGTGCGAAACGTGTACAAATTTGTTTATAACCAACTTGTGCCCGTGACTTCGTCCGCGTGGAATTTAGTAAACAATTTGCTCAGCATAACCTCTGCTTCTTTACTTGAGCGATAATCCTATTTTTCCTAAAATAAAAGTCGTTTAGATTATTCATCAGCTATCTGCTAGTGAATGTCCCGTAAATCGGTTCAACCGTTTTGAAAATTATCCTAAGACAAAAAAAACAGAAATTTTAAAAATTGTTTTTGTTCTAAGTACCGTATATACTCGCATATCTATTTAGTAAAAAACTGTTATTTTGGCATTACAAACAGATACTTCATTTTTATTTATGTGTATAGATTAACTGATGTCCGTGAGTTCGTTATTTTCACTCTTCATTTTATGTGGATTAACTGTAACCTCTCTTTTATTTTTTTGATCATTTCGCCACTATTTAACCTCTATAACTACTTGCTATTTTGTTATCTATAAAATTCTGTCATTACTGCTTAGCCTAACTCTTAATATATTGGTCTGACTTGAATTATATCTTATTTAACTATATACGTATTGCATTATTTACCAATGAATTGTGTTCTTAAATTTAAATCTCTATATCCTAGCTGTCTGCATTATATTTATTGAACCACTTAGCTTGGAGCGAATAAGTTAATCGAACGATCCGAACTCTTGATGAAATCGAGATTGCGAGATAGCAGATCAATTTTTCACCTATTGTATACTAAGACAACTCTAAAAAGGATGGTACAATGGGAAACCTTTTCTTTATTGACCCTCCATTGTTTATTTTCGTATTGAACGTAGAGTTCCAGCAATATCGGTATTATTATTATCTGATATTGTTACAAAGAAACGAAATTTGTTGTTTGTAAATTTAATAATTTGTCTATTATACAAACAATAAATAATGTCTAGTAAGTAGTCCGGTGAAGCTGTTAAGTCCATGCTAGGCCAATAGCGTAGTCAGTCCGAGAAAAAAAAACTCAACGTTTCTTAGTTTCTTGAAATATAAATGAAATTAAAAAATACCATGTATATTCCTAAATTGTATCATACACACTTAAAGAAATATTGAATACCATCAAAACAAAACTTGTAAAAAAAAACAAGTCTCGCAAATCAGTTCTTCTACCGTAAAAAGTTGTGAGGTCCATGGAATACCAAGTCGGTTACTTTATTAAGTCCCTACTTAAGGGACCTTTTGTTTTAAGTTCTTGCGTAATTAGCTAACCCAACAACATTTTATAGTGATCATACGAATATTAAAAATCTTTTATATTTTAATAAAATACATTGACTTGGCAAACATTCAGGGTGCTAGTTTTATCCACAACGTAGTTATAGGGGGTCGAAAATGGCCGGAACTGCTTCGAGAAAAGGATGGTACGGCCGTGCCGCTTACTTGCTCGACTTGGCGGTGGCACTACCGTGCGCCCAGATTCCCAAAAAATTATATTAAAAAAAACAAAAACGTACACTTCGAAAAAAAAAAAAGTTGAGTTACGAATGACAAACTATGCTTCAGTCAAAAAGGAACTATGCACAGGATCTGTTCATCTGATTCGATTTTTAAAATTAATATTATAATCCACAGAGATACATACAGAATACACAGAGTAAATATGATGTAAAACAAAACTTTATAACCACAATAACCTTGAGTAAAAACAGAACTAGTTGGTAACCCTAATTTTCGTTTTACGACCGATTCGATACCGCGTAATGTTCAGTCGGATAACTGTCCAAATTTAAAAAGATTTAATAGCGTTTGTCAACGGACAGATATTCCTTTAAATTTGCTAGTAAAGAGAACAAACTAATACCATAAACGTTTATATCGAATTAAAAGTTTTGGAGAGACGACCGTTGCGTGGGCTTCAATTACCAATTTGCTTCAATGGTTTTCGGATTTCACTAAAGAGGCACATATCTAGTACCTGGCTATGAAATAAAATACCTAATGTGATCGTAATATAGTGCCCTGAATATAGCAATAAGCTTGTAGATTTGTGATGTGTATAAATAAACGCGTTTAAAAATATGTATAATAGAGAATCCAAAAGTAATTGGCATATCCTTTCTTATTCCACTTAAACGTATTTTGTATAATATTTTAGCTATTTCTATACGAATTCAAACGATATAACAGGAGATTATAAAAACAAATTGAAAGTATAGCACCTATCTATTGTTTCTGAATAATTCAAAATTCTTAACCCAATTTTTTCTAAAATCGATATCAATGATCAAATAAATAGCAAAAAAAAGTCGCTCTCAGTGTCTATCTGCGTATTCCTATAGTTCATCTAAACTATGCAATGGCTTTATTATTTATATAATGTTTTCACTATTATTTGGAGAATGTCATTAGGAAAATTTATATATATGACACATACATATTATGTATTATATATTTATACAGAGCAAAGAAAATTCGATGTATTGTAGTGATACCGTAAACATAATAATACCACTACTACTAACTACATATCTTAAGAAAGACTACAGAAAGGTATCTATTTCCTAAAAATAACCTGTAGTAACCAATTTAACACTTGCAAATTAGTACAAAATATTGAGTGGTTTCCGAAGCTACCTTGATCAATATATTACTAATCTTTATTAAATTAAATATTTTTATAACGCTAGACAATTTATATAGATCAAAATTAACGTCTGCAGAATCTCATTTCAATTATTATCATTGATTGAAAATTACTGACAACAACAAAATGTGACGAGATTAACAAAGTTTGGCTTACGAACTGTCAATTTAAAAAAAAGGGTTTTATAGTATATACTCCTTTATTATCACTGTAGTGCCTGTAACACAATATTACTGATTCTGTAATTGTTCTATGTTGTGCTATTTTTAGGTTATTCTATGTTACACTGAATTTTGGCAATTAATTTCTATACGTGTATACGAGTATGCCACACTTGACACTGGCAAAAGTGTTTACATAGGCAGATATCGTAAGGAAAAAAAAACAGTACGAGTACATGTAACTAAATCGAATTACTTTTAATTCTATATCACTATCTAATATCCTCAAAATTTCATTATACATACGACTTATTACGTAATATGGATGAAAATGTAGAATAAGTATAGATGATAAATCATATTCCATTGTTAATAAGAATAATGAATAAAAGTAGAAATGATTAGATCGTAACATTCTCCATTTATCCGCATACGTTCCGTTGAAATTTTGCGGCGTCAACGTGAAGGGACTAATGCCCGTTTTATGACTCTGCCCTTTTCATGGATATTTCGGATACGATTGTCGACTCGTAAAAGAACTTATAAACGTTTACATATAAATCAGCATTACGCTGTATTATCATGAAAAGGGTACACTTTTGGTTCTAAATATAGTTTTATGTTTTGTTTTATTTCATTGCTTAATTATATTTATGTAGTCATTTATCGAAAAACATAATTTTGAAATTTGTTTTTTTGAATATATATAAAATTTAATTACAATAAAATAAAATAAATTTATTAATTAAAATTTATAGGTGGTAGAGCTACGCTTATAGGTGATAGAGCCACGCTTATAGGTGGTAGAGCCACACTGAAGCTATTACTGGTTTCAGCATGAATGGGTCGGCTCGACCGGGATACTACCACCATCTCGCAGAAAACCGACGTGAAGTAACAGTGCTCGCATTGTTGCGTTTCCTTCGGTCAGTGTGAGCGCCGGATAACCGACCTAAACTCCCCCTCCCCCTAACACAGAGTGACAACGCACTTGCGACTCTTATGGTGTTGCAAGTATCTATGGACGGTGGTGATCACTTAACACCATGTGACCTATATGCATGATTGCCTCCTATGATATAAAAAAAAAATAGAATGTATCACGAATCACAATCGACTAAACGGGAATGGATTTTTCAACTTCTGACTTATTTTAGAATTTCACACTTTTCTAGGAATACTGCTCCGAAAATATTCGATGAACACCGATATTAATACTTCAACAAACCTTCAAAAATATCGAAAAATATACAATAAAAAATATAAGTTAGTTAATAAAATCAACAAAACAACGGAAACATGATCAAACTGTGTTTAGTAAAAATTAGTATATTCATGTAAAAAATATATTCAAAACTCAACAGCGGCTATAAAACATATTACTGTTAGTTCTATTTACACGACACAAAACATCGAGGCGTTTATTATGAAGAAAATTATTTCAGGTGTTTTTCTAAACATTAACATAACCGCGGTACAAACAAGCATTCCAAGGTTGATTCATACCATTCTTATGCTAACATCTATAGGTGGTTCACTCACGACGTATTTTTCATTTGCCGAACATTCATATACTTTACAATATGTATATGTATTTATAAGTAGATTGTATATTTTACGTTTTTTCTAACGCAACCTTTTTGATGATTTGAACGCATTTATTGTTACAAAAAGTAAAAAAAAGCAAATTTTAATTTATAAAACACATCATCATATTTATGGTATATATTGTAATATTCTCTATTGTAATACAAAAAAATACAATAGTGACAACATCGATTTTGTAAAACATTTCAACATTTATTTAATTTTGACTCATTTGAATAACTGTTACCTTGTAATTGTCATCAAATTTCATCTAACAAGATAAATGAAATTGGAGACTTAAGGTCAACGAACAAGTTTATCTCTAAAATAACAATTAAAGCGTATGAATGTTCGCAAAGTTAAGTATTTTATCGCATGAAGATATTAAACAATGTTAAACGTGCTCTCTACTAAATCTTCTGATACCTGGCGAGGTCGAGCGAGCTCTGAACGTCGGCGTTATCATGACGGTCTCTGTAAATTACAATCAAAAGCATAAAATCTTAGGGCAATTAAATGACTTATTTCTTATAGTAACTACGTATTGTATACTGTTATATTTGATGATAAACTGACGCAACAAAGTCCTATCGTCGAATCACCACGCCTATTACAGTTTGAGTTCATAAAGCAACGAAAATTCAGCGTATCCAGGCTCAATATTGATCGACGTTTTGTTGAAGGAAAAAAATGGGATGAAACCATAGCATAGTAGCAGGGATTTTTCTAAACCTGCCTGGTTGGCTTCCACTTTGAAGTCGAAAAATTGTCACCAAGCATCTGTAGGTGTGTTTCGACAGCTCCAATAGAGCGCCATGCCAGTTCGCTTCTAAATTTAGTCTAATTTACCCTTTTAGACTATATCGTCATTTAACATTAGGTAAGATTATGTTCAAACAATAAAACCCACTAAGTGTTCTAAAATTACAACATTATAATTTATAATAGTAACTGTTCTATAGCTATAAATGCATTTCTAGTATTGCTATAAAATGGATTTATCGGACTTAGAGCTTAAAAGTTAATCGAAGTATTTAGTACTAAAGAAATTTTATCATGAGGTATTTTAATTAAAAACTCGTTTTAATTTGCCTAGAACAATAATAAACATACGTAATAAATACAATACATAGTGACAAAAATAAAAGTAATAATATATATATATATATCAATATCGCACAAATTACAGAGAAAGGCAAGTGAAAACGATATTAAATAATGGTTTAAAAATCTTATAGCTAAATACACAAGGTAAATTAACAATACTTTTACTGAACCGACTTTATAAGGTGTAGCGCTATTTCCTTAATTTAAAACAGATGAGGAGTTGATATGTTATTAAATTTTAAAACACATATGAGAAGGCTGTTTGTTGGTGGGTATAAATATTTGTTACGTTATTATTTTTCGCGGTTGCAAATTTCGAATATTACCGTGAATCTGGAACGCTGTAGGAAGAAACTAGACTAGACTTTTTAACATTATTTTCAGCACATAGTTAAAAAATTTAAAACTCTGTAATGCTATGAAGATTTGTACAATTATTTTTTTTTTCTTATTTTGTTTATGTTAATTATTCAAATATAAACTAATATATATAATTTTATTGCGTATACATAAAATATATAGATAACGTTGTGGAAAAGGCTGGCAATATTAAGTTTAAAATATGTATGTTTAGATACCGTGTGTATTTTATTATTAACCCTTTAAAATCGAGGGCGCCGGTGCAGAGCCATTTAAAATATAGGTGACAAATGAAGGCCACCACATATGAACATATGTAATGGAACAAAGGAAACACTTACTTATAAATTTGAAATCATTGAACAAAAAATTGAAAGTGTACTGTGCCACTGAAACTGGTATACACGATATTCACATAATGATGAGGAAAATATGCAATATTTCATTAATATCTGTTTAGCTGAAACTGGATAGGCTCTATTCATTTTTTTAGGATTCCATTAATAGAAAAGTATCCATATGGGTAAACTGACTATTCATGCGGTCACACGGTGCTTAAACTGCTGTATTTAAAGTATCATAAGTAGTCCGTTGAAATTTTCACAAATTAATTGTTCTTAGTGGCAGTTCAATGGTTAAAATTCGACCAAAATTCATTGATTTTTTAAATTTCAATATTATTGAGATTTTTTGACAAAGAATATAAAGATTATATTATAGACTAGCTGTGCCTGCGACTCCGTTCGCGTAGAACCTAATGTAATGTAAAAACTCAAGTAAATCAACATCATCATCTGAATATATTAAGACCATTCCTTTATCCACTTTTCACTCGTATTTAACTGGAGCAATCATTCAAATTACAATAACCTTTGATTGAGTGAACCGATTTTGATGAAATAGAAACTAAGTTACACTCGAGGATATGCTTTATGATTTTCTGAGCCGAGTATTTTAGCAGTGATGCGTGTTCATACAAAAAGACAGACAGATAGACCGACATTTCTAAAAATGATTAAAATGAACGTTATTATTTGTTCCTAGACACCTGCAACATTTTATTCACGAACATCTAAAAAGTACAAACACGTTAGATTTCAATTCTTATTATCTGTATAGATTAGAAGACGTAAATTTTGTAAAGTATGACACAGAGAATTCAAAGCTTCGAATCTTCATTGGCTAGGAAACGAGTTTTTAATTTTTTTATTGATACCACTGAAGCTCGCCGTCAGCTATTAAACAGAATAAAAATCGGTTGAGAAACAGTGGAGGAAGATGTACTTAACCGTCCTGTCTATGCTTATTTATATAAAGATTATGGCGGATATCCTCACAAATGATAACAAAAGTTAAATATTAAAAGGTTCCTCATTCAAGAAAGGTTTTCTTCATTTCGCTTTGTTGTAAAAACGGTAACAAAGGTCAGACTTTATGTGATTACAGTATACGTTGTTTAAATAAAAGAAAAAATAATAAAAACAGGCGACTTTCGGATTCGCACCAAGGATCCCAAACTAATTGAAAGAAACTGGAGGTTATTACTGGTGTATGACATGACATGATATAACTACTAAAAGATTATTATTCCTCTTTTTCTTTTATTCCTTATATAAAAATAAATGTATATTCCACTTACTAGTTTTGATGTATGGAAGAGAAACGTAGGTCGCTGTTACCCAAAAGACCGACCATACCATGCAACTTACCAAAATATTATAATTTGTGGAAAATGTTGAGGAAGACGCGTAACGTAACCAGGCACAATGGTACCCGCAACCAGTAGGTGTGAAGGAACCTAACAGTATTGCTGACAACATACAAGAGAGTCGGCCGCGATGGTATAATGGACGAGGCCACGAAATTACGTACGGAATTTGGCACGATCAATTTTCCTTTCCGGTCAAATGTCCAGAGTAAAGACAAAAAAGCTAAACTAAAAAATCGAATGTTAAAGAATATTACTGAATACAACATTTTTGAAAGACTATGTCCAGGACGAAGCGAAGTGAATCAGAAAAATATAAGAGGCTAACGCCATAGCAGCCTGGCAGCTGTGTAATCATAGCAGTGGTATGGTGTGCGGTAAAACCCATTAACACCCGAGATGTTTCAACTCAGATTTACTACACGTCATTATTAGCTGGCTTTAGCTAGGATAGCAATCATTTTTGAAGTTGTAAGTATAGGTTGTAGTTGTAGTTATAGGTATTCACTAAACATCAGGTGAAGCGGGCGGATGTTTTTAATGTTTTGTTGATATAAAGAAAACAATTCGCTAGAACTTAGTGCAGAATTGAACGCTTTAGTATCAGGAACACTGCTGTAAAATGAAATTTACAGAGAGAGAGAGATAGATAAACAATTGCTATTGTGAACCAAGGTAGGCGATCAGTAATTAAAAAGGAATATAATGAATAACATACATTACTTACATTAGAGTGCACAATATAATGTGTCTTCTGAAATGTGATCTTTGGCATGCTCATTATTCGGGCAAATTGCATTAAATTAAATATCTTAATCATTTTCCCAAGAAAATAAGTAAATAGAGCGATAAAGTAATAATGGACGGTAATCCCAAACACTCGTATTTTTTGTTTCGTTGCGCAAATTCGGGTATTACATAAGAGCCGATTTAATTCGTTATCACAGCACGATAACTCAATTTGTACAAGTGGTGTTATCAACACACATTAAAACAATTCCGAGAACGTTATGGCTGCAGTGAAAACGATAAGTATTATCGGGGTGAAGGTGAAGGATGTGGGTCGGACCGTGCGTCACACTCAACGGTGTTAAACCAACATTGAATTAACGTGTACGGAATAATTGTAGAGAAAGCTCAGTGTATTTCTCTCGACGTTTATTAACCGCTGCTTAAATATAATTTGAGGCTTCATTAATTTGCTATTGACTTTACTGTCTTTATTTGACCTAGTGTCAATTTGACAAATATCTCAGCGTTTTACGTTCTGTTAATTTTCCTATTAATCTTTCTCGAGACAAGGTGCGCCTGAATACATTTTTATTCTATTAGTTTTGTAGGTGGTAGAGCCACGCTGAAGCTACTGCTGGTTTCAGCATGAATAGGTCGGCTCACCCGGGGTAGTACCACCCTCTCACAGAAAACCGGCGTGAAGTAACAGTATTTGCATTGTTGCGTTTCGTTCGGTCAGTGATAGCGCCGGATACCCAACTAACCCCCCCGCTACTCCACTCCTCCTTCTCCCAAACACAGGCTGGCAACGCACTTGCGACTCTTCTGGTGTTGCAAGTGTCTATGGACGATGGTGATCACTTAACATCAAGTGACCCATCTGCTCGATTGCCTCCTATGATATAAAAAAAAGTTTAACTGTCGAAAATAATCGAAAGTAAGTTTTCCAGAGTAGGTCGCATAATGCGCATAGTAAGACTCTTTGTCACCAAATTAAAATCCATTGTTGATAGTGTTCTTAAATGGTACTGGCTTTAAAATTTGATGTATTTCATGAAAAGATATGAATAGAAACCACGATCATGTTTCAGATTGATTGTAATTTTTTATATTATGTACTAACAGTTAAGATGTTTTTTTTAGTTAGTAAGTTTTAGTGTTTGACCACAATCTCTCCTGATATTAATGACTATATTACTATATAGTAGAAGACTATAGTAGACTGAGTATAGTAGAGTGGAGTATAGTAGAGTAGAGTGGAGTGGAGTAGACTGTTTATAATATAGTAGGCCTTAGCTCTGGTACATACCTAATCGTTGTTGATTATAAAATTTACACCTGAGCTACCTAGCTAAGCGGGAATCGGGTATAAGAAATTGCCCTATCACTATTTCATAGTACGAATTCAAAACTACGTCAATCGATATGACATCCGACCACGGTACAACTGACCCCCCATTACTTGCATAGTAGATATTCTACTCCTACGATTATTTTCACTTTGCTCAACTAGTTGGTTCCCTCGTCTTTGTCTGCTTCACTTATTACCTTAAGAATAGTTTTTATCTATAGAGGAAAAAATATAAGTACCACGCCGCTTGCCCCACAACAAGTCACGCAGATCGATGAACGCTACACGATACTTAAAAAAATCGTTGTATCTTAAAACTCTAATAATTTTACCTTAAATGAAGTTCTCGTGAAAATTTTTTTTTTTTGCTTAGGACCCAGTATTTAATAAAGACAATTAAAAAATTGGTCTAAATGTATTTATCAGTTTTTGAGTAATGCGTGCACAATGAAAGACCTCTGCAATTTTATTTATCCAACTATACAGACTGCAAGTTTAGTCAGTAGCAATATTTATGGAGGCTACTCTGTACTCGATTCGCGCCCTAAATCAATTTAAAATATAGGTTCTTGATGACCGAATTATTCAGAAAAATTATGCGCAATCCTCTACGCGTATATGTTAAAGCACAATGTCATTGACCATCGGGTGATTTCACTTTCACTTGAAAGTGAACGTGGGAACGGTATTAACAAACACAAGGGTTTATCGTCTGTTTTATTATCGAAGATTATTAACTCCGGGTCGCCCCTTACAGCTTTGGGCACCGGACATGCACCTAGTTTTATTACGATTATGTTTATACTTTTGAAAGTCTTAGAACAAACTTTAACTTAGGTTCCCTTTGTTGTTTATTAATATTTGTTTTGATATTATTATTTTATATGTAACCATGAAGTATTATAATAGTATATCCTAGACTACTGTGGTACCAGGTAAATTATAACATGATAATAGTGCTCGGGACTTCAAAAATAAAGCAAATGTATGGAGAATTTCATATTTAACTAGCTGACCCGTGCCCACTTCATTGGTCGGTAATAAGCATTACCAAGGTACAACTTTTCTCTAGAACTCAATCACATGTCTCTCATCGTTAAGGCAGCGTTCGTAAGAAAAGTTTTCGTTCGGCCATTTTTTCTTCAACTCCCCAGATATCACCCCTACAACCTCACAAACTTTACCTCTTTATAATATTAGTACAGATAATATAATTAGTTAATAGCTTCTGCCCGCGACTTCGTATACGCGTGGAATAGTTATTTTGGGCTAGGACGCAGCGGAAGCTCTCAAAAGGAAAAAAGCCCCGATTTTAAAACATTTTTAATTGTTGCTCCGCACCTAGTGGTTTTAGCGTGATGATATATAGCCTATAACACTTACAAATAACGTGACTTTCTATTGGTAAAAATCGGTTTAGAAGTTCCTAAGATTACCCCCACAACGTCACAAACTCACAAACTTTACCTCTTTATAATATTAGTATAGATAAATAAACATATTTAAAATGAAATAAATATATATCTCGCATAACATTACATTTTACAATTATTATAAAATATACATTGAAGATACTGTATATTATATTCATATGGTGTAGTTTATGTACATGGCGTAACGACCACTTTATAAGCATGCTTAAACCTAATGGGCACTTGACTGTGTTACTTAATATAGCCCTATCAGGTAACATTATCACCTGTCAAATGACTACAATAGACTCGCACTGAAATTGGGAAGAAGGTAAATGACAGGGGTTCGCTGCGGTTTCACGACTATCTACATTTACTCACCCTTTTGTTAAAGAATGCTTGGATATATCCGTTTTATTTCTTTACGTATCATACGACCGCAACCCTCATTCAATGAAAACGCACTTAAAAAGTTAACACTCGAACCCTAGCCCGCTGTAGATTATAACCTAAAAATGCCCATAAAGGACCAAAATGCAACCGCCATACAAACAATAACGCCATTAAAACATCCATCATAAAATAGCTAATAGTGAAATAAAATAATAACAATAAATAAATAAATATAAAAAAAGAAAAACACCCAATAGTTGCTCCCAGATACGATTTTTGACGTATACAACGAATTACACGAAAGCAAAAAAAAGGTGCGAACCAAGAGTCTGCAGAATAGGAGAGAAAAACTCTGGCCTGCTAGAAATGTTAAGTTAGAATTTTCTTATTGAAGTTATACTTCTTTTGGCGTGTTAGGGAAAAATGATGAGAGTAAATTTTTACGATGCGTGCGCACACCGTCACGACAAACTGACACCCGGAAGTTAGCTATAGTCAACACTTCATCTCTTTGTATTTGTTGTTTGTATTTCTTTGTATTAAAACTTTCAATGTAATAAATACCTTTTTTCTATTGTTAGTGTCGTTTTTTCTACAGAAGTAGAATAAGGCGAAAGATAAAACTATTTGAAAATATTTTTATCTTGTCACGTCAAAGAAGTATAACTTCTAACGCGTGTACATAATAAGTACACACACTTTTTTTTTACTTTATTGGTTTTATCGTAGGTTGTAGTGTTTGATCACAAACTCATCTGATGTTAAATAACGATGTGGTCTAATATGGTTAACTAGTTAAGCCTACAGGGGGCTGGCTCCCAAGTGTAGCTACCGGAACATACAAACAGCCTTAAGCGTTCGCCTTAGTAGTCCGGTGAAGCTGTTAAGACCTTGATAGGTTAATAACGTAGTCAGTTCTAAAAAAAAAAAATTTTACCGTGTGTCGATTAACCTTGGTCAGCACTAACTTAATAAGTATACAGGTTGGCTATATCAATTTATGCTCAAAAAGGCTGTGTTAATACAGTCCTTCCAAATTATCACTAAGCCCTAACCCTTTCAAAGAAACCCTACCACAAAGCAACTTTTAATCTAGCGTTACTATAAAGCAGAATCTAAGGCTTATCCGCCAGCTTAATTTCCTATTAGGTTTAGGAAAGGTTGATTAGGGAAATAAATAGTTCAAGTAAATAAATGTGGGGTAATTCAAAAGTATGTTAAAATTATGTACGAGCGTAAAATAAGATTTGTAAAGGTAATACAGACGAACATGGCTGCCATTGGCAGCGGTTGGGCCGTGAAATCGAATTGGCTCACATTCAGCGACTAAAATAAGTAACATCGGTTCTGTGAAACGAGAACTTGAATCTCGAAATTCTCGAATGCAGGTGTGGATCGACGAATTAGTTTCGGGTTATTTATTATTTCGTGTGTGTGTGGTTTCGTATGACAGTGTAATTCGCTCATTGCATCAGGTTTTATTACAAATTTAATACTATACAAACAAAGAGGTATTTACAACTAGCTTCGCACGAAATTATTGACGACGAAAATGTAACCAAATTTTTCCTATAGTATACGACCATATAATGAGATGAAATAGCCACTGAATATTGGAAGATGTTCTTATTATCTTATATCTCTTCACTTTTTTTTTATATGGAGATTTTTTAACCAAGATTTATCAGTTGTTCATACGATTTTTCAACAATTTTCTTTCATATAAATCTTATCTTTAATATTACAAATTACAATAAGTATTATCCCAGAACAATAAATATCCCAATATATTCTTGATAATTTAATGTATGTCCGCAAAAACTTAGATATGCTGGATATAGTAAAAGACCAGCATAATTTAAATACTAGAAACAGCAACAAATTTGTCATTCCATATTGCAGGCTCACTAAGTCCAAAAACAGTTTTTTAGGTACTAGGTTTTATAACAAAGTCCCAAAACACATTACCGATTTGCCTGATAGTGAGTTCAAAAAACATGTCGAGCAGGTTTTTATATCTAAAAGCTATTATAGGGTGGATCAATATGTGAACGATTGCGACGTCTGGAAATGACGCCCCTCTCTGTGCATCCACTAATAACGAATGTAAATATTTAGGTTCCTGTAAAAATATATGAAATGAAAAGATAAACCAGATCGAGTTTCTTGCAAGCTCTTCTCGACGACTGGGCTGTTTTCTGAACCGGTGGTAGCTTTGACGTTCATAAGCACCTTCTCAGGGTCCAAATTGAATAAAGGATATTGTTTTTTTTTAATGTTACAAATGAAAGAAATAATTAATCAAATAAGTGTAGCTATAACGAAGTATATTTTTTAACTATATAGATTAAGTAAATATATGTATACGCAACTTACAAGGGTAACAATTGCGCCTTATACGTTTGGCATTATTTTGTATATAGTCTGATGAAGTTGTAAAGGAATATCAGGCCGAAAAGCATAATCAGTTCGAAAAACAAAATGTAATTATTATTTGTCCGTAATAAATCGTCGAATTTTAACAAAATTGATACTATGTAAATATTCTGTGTTCACTTAACTATACATTTCAATTTTCATGACGAACAGTTCAACGGTATAAAGTCAATACGCTGTAACGCCATCTAGTAACGATTTTTAGTAAAATCTTCTTCTTATTACCCTTATCCCCTTTCAGATGTCATCTCAGTATTCACACCTTTTATACACATAGCAGTCTTCACACAATCCATGCCTACCTTTTTCGGTTTTCCTTTACCTTCCTATCCGTCTACCTTCATAGTTAACAATTTTCAATTTATATGACTTCCATATCTCATAATATACCCGTACAGTGCTAACCTATTTTGCTCCTTCTTCTATTTTTGCTTCTCTGTCCTGGCGCTATTTTCAAACTTCCTCTGACATACTCATTCTTAATTTTATCCATTATAGTTACACCACACATCCATCTTAACGTTATTCTCTTTTGTAGCTCAGCAGTAGGGTCCATATAATACGACTAGACTTAGTAAAATGAATATCTCAAAACTTTCTTCACGGAAAAATACTTAGGTATTTCACATTTCGTGAGACCAAACCAAAGTAAGATGTCATAAAACACCAAATAAATAGAGTCATCCGAGTTAGAGGTTTCTAGTAATATTTAATACATAATATTTATACAACTATTATTTTAATAACTGTATAACAGTTGGGTATAATAATAGAATATTTAACGCACGTAGTTTTAAATCTCGCGTTATGAATTCTGAATACAAAAACCATAGCCGGCAATTGTCTCTTACGAGCCGCTTAAATTTTATGAAGCAGGGAGTGTCGACATAGATGAGTAAGTAGCGCGGGTCAACAAATGGAGCCCAGATCCTGTGCAATGTGAGAACCGACCGCGCCCGCTTTTGTGCACGACGAACTAATAGTTTGTGCGACTACTTATGCGTTAAACATTGAATAACTCGTTTATAATATGTGAACATTTCCACTCATAAGGAACACGACAACTCTGCGGTCGGTAGCGTCATCGAATGGGGTAAGATAGCGGTCTATAAATTCTGATATTGCGGGCTCATGTCCCATTGGGATTAATAAAGTTTGTGATTGGTGCGTTCACGATAGGACTTTGCAGATCGTTCGACTGTAGAATCATAATATATAATACCATATAGTCATTTACCTAGACCTATTCTCCGAATAAACTTTTTCTGTAAACAAATATATCAACATAAAACTTTATTTGTTAATAGAATGAGAGTCTAACATAACCAGACAGTGTTATCGCCAATTCTTAATTCAGTGAAGTACGCCAGTGAAACTGGTTGCGGTGTTAAGTATTTCTCATGTCCTCAAAACTTTATTACAACACCTATATAACAACTACTATGTTAGGACGATATGAATGGCGATATATGTGGGATTAGTAGAAAAGACATGAGAGAGTCTAATGAGATTTTTTGTACCTACATAAAGATTAAGTCATTATTATTTCTGAGAATAATAAACTACCTAAATTATTCGAAATCGGTTTGAAATCGATAATTAATTATTAGTAAGAATAGACCACGTTCAAAGTAAGTTAATTTTAAGAAGTATATATGTTGGATGAAATCTATTTCGTATTCTTACTAATATTATAACTACGAAAGTGAGTTTTTGTTTGTTTGTTACGCTTGTATATAC
Organism: Antheraea pernyi; assembly: GCA_015888305.1. NCBI lineage: Eukaryota > Metazoa > Arthropoda > Insecta > Lepidoptera > Saturniidae > Antheraea > Antheraea pernyi. The sequence goes on along the minus strand of MU158808.1, from coordinate 878,199 downwards.
CTCGTCAGGGTTATAGAAAAAGACTTGAGATACTTTTCATTCAGAAGAACAGTGTTGTTTCCGATAAATACGTTAAATCTATATTAACGTGTGCGAAGCCGCGGCCAAAAATTATTATTGAATAAAAGTTGCGTTGATTCTCTGTTTTGGTATTTACAATATTAATTACATGTAACTTGTAAATGGTCAAAAGTTGTCGATGATAATTTATTATCGATTTTATTTACTATTACTACTTACTTTTATTTACTATTAATCGACTATCGATCAATAATTTACTATTTTTGTGTTCAATGCCCTGAATGCATTACATACGCAAAAAAAATAAAAATATGGCGGATATAAGTGCTCCCTATTAGTAAATTTTAAACAATTAATATTACGCTATAAAGAGTGTTTATGAAAAACAAATATTTACGAGTATATAATAAGTCATAGTATATTTCATTGACGTAATTCCCCTGCTCGCAACGTAATGAATGATTACTGACTCATTATACCAACTGGGTTAAACTAAGGAAACATTTATCCGACGTGTACTAAACGGCCCGTGGAAAATTCTACATCTGAACTTTAACTTGTTCAACTGTGAATTTACCCATAATTTTGTATTGTGGTATTAATTTAAAAATGTATGGCAAAACCGAAAATAATAGTTTACTAAAATACTATTTATATTGTAGACTAGCTGTAGCGCGTAAATATAAAATTATATTATTATTAGGAAAAAAGTGTGTGTGTGTGTGTACTTATGTACACGCGTAAGAAGTTATACTTCTTTGACGTAACAAGATATAAAGCTTTTCAAAAATTTTATCTTTCGCCTTATTCTACGTTTGTAGAAAAAACGACACTAACAATAGAAAAAAGGTATTTAATACATTGAGAGTTTTAATACAAAGAAATGCAAACAACAAATACAAAGAAACAAAATGTTGACTATAGCTAACTTCAGGGTGTCGGTATTTCGTGACGGTGTGCGCGCGCATCGTAAAAATTTACTCTCATCATTTTTCCCTAACGCGCCAAAAGAAGTATAACTTCAATAAGAAAATTCTAACTTGACATTTCTAGCAGGCCAGAGTTTTTCTCTCCTATTCTGCAGACTCTTGGTTCGCACCTTTTTTTTGCTTTCGTGTAATTCGTTGTATACGTCAAAAATCGTATCTGGGAGCAACTATTGGGTGTTTTTCTTTTTTTATATTTATTTATTTATTGTTATTATTTAATTTCTCTTTTAACTATTTCAGGATGGATGTTTTAATGGCGTTATTGTTTGTATGGCGGTTAACTTTAAAAATATTTTCTTTGCGAAACAGCCTAATGTAATACTAACTGTACACGCGACTCCGTCCGCGTGGAACCTAATGTAAAAGAACAGTGACTAATAAAATCATCTTAATATATTAAGTTCATATACTTATCTACTTTTATCACGTACTTAAGTCGCTTCGTCATTAAAATTACAATAACTTTTGATAGAGTGAACCGATTTTAATGAAACCAAAACTAAATATTACTCAAGGATATGCTTTATGATTTTCTTGGTGAAGTTTTATCGTGAACCCTGTACTTTAGCGTGCATGTTCAAACAGACAGACAGACATTTCTAAAAATGATTGCAATGTATTTTATTATTTATTCTAAGACAACAGCAACAATCTTTTTCACAGAAAATAAAAAGTACAAACGCATTAGATTGACATTCTTATTATATGTATAGATTAATGTTTAATCAAGTGAATATGTTAGTTACATTGGACATTTATTTTAGATCATTTACAGTATTCACCTTCACACGTAATTGTATATTTATCACTGCTTAGTCCTTATAGAAAAGCGTAATGATATGTGGCATAGATCTTAAACTCGGTCCAGTCCAGAAAATTACGGTTAAAAAATTGTTAACTGTGAATACTTTTATTCATTGAAATGATTGCACACCGCCTATTGTATGTTGATTGTACTTTATCAGTAATCGCTACGCAAGCGACAAAACAGCTGTACAAAGGTCCAACTCAATCGGGTGAATGATGTACGAGTATACAAACGTAATTTTACATACACAAACGTTAATTTGTACATATAGTACTTGTTGCCCGCCCATGTTTCGCAAAGGTGTACTAGAAAAGAAAATTAGACCTAAATATTCCTTTTATGGTATGACTTTTTTTTATATCATAGGAGGCGAACGAACAGGTCGTATGATCACCACCATCAATAGACACTTGCAACACCAGAAAAGTCACAAGTGCGTTGCCACCCTGTATTTGGGGGAATGGGAGTGGGGAAGGCGTGAGGGAGAGGGGAGGTGGGTTATCCGGCGCTCTCACAGACCGAACGAAACGCAACAATGCAAGCACTGTTACTTCACGTCGGTTTTCTGCGAGAGGATACCCCGGGCGAGCCGACCCATTCATGCTTAAACCAGTAATAGCTTCAGCGTGGCTCTACCTCCTTCTAATGACAATGTAATGAAATAAAATAACGATATATAACCACTGATCGTCAATCTATCAATTCCGTCAATATTTTTAATGATCCCCCGCGGTCTTCTGTCTCAGTAACTCGGTCATTTTTATATTGAGATTTTTAACCAACATTATTCAATTTTCCGTACAATATCTCAAACAAACAATTTCTTTCACACAAACCTCATCCTGGCAATTGCAAACACAATAAAAAAGTAATTAACCAAACAGGTGCAGTTTTTCTTTAATGAATGGCTGTACATACATTCGGCAATTGGTCTTAATTTATATACATTACTGCATACACCTAACGACTGGCCTTTATTAAATAGAAATTAATAAAGACTTACCTACCTGAGCGGATATGAGAAAACCAACTCAGAATTCCTTTTATTTTTTCACAAATATGGGAGTCAAACAACTTTAACGAGTAAACAAGCTCTGTTCCTAAACACAGAATAACTGTTTTATTATTAAATTCGGGATCGAGTAAATAAGGATTTCACCGTTAGAATGTATTTATATTGTACGTACATACTCGTGTATATTGAATTTATTCTCTTGTCTACTGATTTATCGGTCAGACAGAAAATTTGACCGATTATTTTCTATTATAATTTAGCTTTCTTACTTAACCTACATAGTGTAGTGGTTTTTTTCTACTGGTTCGGCAAAGTGACTGGACGGTTTTTTTTTGTCATAGGTGGCAAACGGACAGGTGGGTCACCTGATGTTAAGTGATCACCACCGTCCATGGACACTAACAACACCAGAGGAGTCGCAAGTGCGAAAGTTGGGGGGAAGGGTTAAGAGAGTGAGTGGGAGAGGAGAGAGGAGAGGGGAGGGGAGGTGGGCCTCCGGCGCTCTAACTGACCGAACGAAACGCAACAATGCAAGCTCTGTTACTTCACGTCGGTTTTCTGTGAGAGGGTGGTACTACCCCGGGCGAGCCGACCCATTCATGCTAAAACCAGTAATAGTTTCAGCGTGGCTCTACCACTCTCAATCACCTGATGGACGGTACCTGATGGAAAGTACAGTACAGTCTATAAGTAACGGCGATTGTCGATGTTAAATAACAACGGCAGTTGTCGCTATGTGCCTCTTCACGCCTCGTTTGAAGGATAATTTATAAGGTATAATTTTTGATAGTTCATTTGGTTAGGCCTTTCTTTCATCGTATCTTGTATACCCGTTAAAAAGGTATACCTAACAGTTTTCGATTCCCAGTCAGCTAGCATAGTTAATTATGAACCACACTAAAGTAAATATGAGAAGAAAATCCACCAACGCAATGAAAAAAGTGTATCGGGTACAGTCGGTAACTTAATTTTTAACTGTAATCAATGGAATTACTAACATCCCTTTCATAATTTATTCAGTGAACACATAGCTGAGAATCGGTAAACGTATTTTTTTTATACGAAATAAACTTTATTCTCAACTTGTAAATCAAAGCTGTAAAGGAAATTTCGAGCGAGCCTCTAAGCTCATTTCAAAGTTACTGATGCCTCGACAACGTGTTTTGTATTTTTAACGGTCTCAAATTATTTAAATGTAGATTTTTTTAATATTATTCTTTTAAATCTTAAATTCGTGTTAAACCTAGCTTACTTTGTTAATTATATGTACCTACCTACATACTTAATTTTTTAATGTGGTTGTTAACCTTCATGGTTATAAATTTTTATTTAGTATCATGTAATGAAAATACAAGACGTTTAATTATTGAGAGCAATTAATATTGTATTTAATGTATTTAGTAATATATTTACTCAAAATATAATTGAATAATTTAAGTCGAACACAGTGCTCCTTCGAAATGGGTAACATTTTAAATTGTGTTTTTTTAATTAGTATGTTGTTAGCAATATATAAATAGATTCTTTCGTCTGTTCAAATTAGATAACTTTTGGCACATATTGTTTATGAGTTTTCTCTGTTTCTCAATCGAATTTTTTCTTGTTCGGTAGATTTCGCGAGCTTTAGTATTATCAATAAAATGTTTTGGAAACAGTTTTATTTCCTTACCATTGTTATAGTCGATCCTTTATTTACAAGTCTGTATTTGTCATAGTCCACACTCTTTGGAAACAAATCTCAATAATATTGAAACTTTAAATATAATGAATTATGGTCGAATTTTGATCACTGCACGACCTAGTACGCATTAATCCACGGAGCAGTATAATTATGTAAATTGGTTATATTGTTTTGACCGCACTAGTAACTTTTAAATTGTAATTACGAACGAGCGCGCAATATACACATATGTTAATATTAGTTATCACGTTATTATTGCTGCAAATTATTTGTACACTATATGGTGATTACAATAAAATATAATTTATTTTTTATATTATTTTCGCATGCCATGACGGTGCTAACTCTATTAATTTCACAGCTTTTCTAAATCCATTTCTAATTATTTCTCATTTTAAATAACACTATTAACTCGCATATATATCGAAAATACATGTTTTTTCTTGTATAAGGTGATCCAAGTTCATTCTCTAACAAAGGACCTATCATCCCATTATTCTTATTAATTTTCTATTGGGAGAATTCTGTTTTTTTTTTTAATTATAGCATTGCATAATGTTTGCACTATGGCTGATGGTAAGCACAGTACAATCCAAAAACAATGGCGACCACCGAGTGACACACTATCTGTCGCCGGTCGCTGCTGTCATGCCGGCTTGCAAAAAGCTAGATATGTACAGGCTGATCCCGCATAACGGGCTTTTTTCCCATACACATGGTTGTTGCGACCCAGTCAGACGGTAAAACCCTATCACCCCACTTTCGCCATTGCCTCGTTCGTTATTCAGCAGGGTGCACCAAGTGCAGGTGAGGTTGGCTTGGGTGTTTCAAGTCTTATGATGTTATTCGTCACCCCTTACATTCTAAAAAATCAAATCAAAATTTGTGTGAACAATCAAACTAAACAGATTTTAAAATCAAAATTTTTACCTAGTGTCGAACATTTCCGTCTTCGGCTTAGAGTCAAAGAAACGGGTTATGGACTAAATGACTATACCTAGATGTCAAAATGCGATAACGATTATATATAAACAAAAACCGATCGCCACATGTCAGAACAAGGCTTGTGTAATGTAATGTAATGGAATTGTTAGAAAAATCTTACAGAAATTCTGGATTTAAAATTTGAGTGAGAGAGAAGAAAATAGTGTGATTTTCAAAAATATTTATATAATTGATATTCAGATGTTCGGTTACCATTTTGAGCGTAGATTTGTTCTCATTTTGTTCATTATTATTATACACGTGTGAAACCCCAGCGGACAGTTAGCTTCAAATAAAAAAAAAAACTTATAATTGAACATTAATTATTACAAAAATTCGTTATTAATTTTTCAATAAAAACGCACATATTTATATGAAATCGTCAACCAATACAAACGGCTTTGAAATAAATTCTTGTTCTACCTTGACGGAGAACTAAGGTCAGCATTGATGCCGAGAAACCTTACAACCTTAGTAGTTGTATCATTAGAAATGCGACAGTGAATTTATGTGTTACTCTTTCAAGCCTTCACTACTGAACCAACCATCATAAAATTGCACACAAGTTATGAGGGGTACAGAAAAGAAGAAGGGTATCTTTGAACGAGAAAATGTATTATTTCCGATGGATTGATCAAATCTATCTTAACATATGCAAAGCTGTGGCAAAAGCTATCAATCATAAAACAATATGAAAAGCAGAATACGTATGCAGATTTATTTCAATCGATTACTAAAGGTTTATTAATAAATAACTGCGACCGCGACTAAATCAGCCCGCAATTTTAATGAAACAAAGACTAAATGGTACTCAAAAATATGCTTTATGATTTTCTTGGTAAGGTTTTATCATGAACGCGATTATTTAACAGTAACGATTGTCCAAACAAACCGACAGACAGACAGATCTTTCTAAAAATGATTGAAATGTATTTTATTACTTACTTCTAGACACCTGCAACAATTTTTTTTCACAAAAATCTAAAAGTACAGATACGCTAGATTTACATCCTTATTATAGACTACAAGGCTCGGCGGACGTTGTCCCGTCCTGATAATAAAAATAAAAACCTTGAGAATTCATATAAAAAATGAACCTTCCTTGCGAATCACTTAACCTGTTGTTAAAAACCTCATGAAAATCAGTTCAATTTTTGAGTTTATCGCGAACAGACAAACAGACAGACGGACGTGGCAGAGGATTTATTTTTATACTATGTAATGATGCAGTCAATGGAAATCTATATAAGTGTATGTTTTAATGACTACATAAAGTTATTAAAAAAAACTAATCGTATTAAAGAATTAATTACACTTGTACAGATACCCCCATGTTCCTTATATGCATGGGAAATTAAATACATTTCACAGTTCACACCACTTTCGGAAGGTCAGGTTAACATGTGAGGGTTAATCGATTTTATAGGCGTGAAAAGAAGGGCTTTCTCGACGCACTTAACCTTTACACCTACACGATCATCTATAACCACAGTAGTTTACCAATCTTTTGAATTTCAACGAAATCGTATATTATGAAAACATTACTACCGATTGGAATGTATAATTAATTAGACCCGATTAAATTAGTCAATTTTACATTAAGTAACTACGTGATTTATATTTTCCATTAATACTATCGGCTGAGAGTAAAGAAACGCTTAAAAAATTTTCACGTATCGTATTGTAGAGGAAAAATACAAAACTGTACTTGTTTCCAAGTAGGAAATAGCCAATGTGTCGCGTCGCGGAATTAATGAATGATTAAGGTACTTAATGGAAGAAACTTCTACACAATAAATAATAATTTATTATATAGTTTTAATATCCATATAACAGATTTTATTTTATAAACTGATCAAATATTAACGCAGAACCATGTGGTAAACCAATCCTGATAAGATATTTAGAGATTCATTTCCAATAATAAATATGTACTTATATATTAGTATATTTATTTTGTATAAGTTTTTATTTTATTATTATTATTATTATATACGAATATATATACTTATTTTTCAATATATATTTTTTTTCTGTATATATACTACCTACAAAACTTTTTGATTCAAATCAAATCAAAATCATTTTATTCAATTTAGGGAGAAGGCACTCATGAACGTCAAAACTACCACCGGTTCGGAAAAACAACCCAGTCATCGAGAAGAACCGGCAAGAAACACGATTTGATTTGTCTTTTTAACAAATATATATAACATTTATAATAATAATATATTATATACAATAGTAAATGTCACAATCGTTTTTAATGGATGCACAGAGATGAGTCAATTCCAGACATCACCATCGTTCACATATTTGTACGCATATTGATAATATTACCGCAGATTAGCTGGAAGAAAATGCCTTGTGGCATTAAGATCGCCAGTTTACAAACCCAATAGTGCAATAAAGTGTTCATTCATTAATTCATACTTAATACATAATCATGACATAACTTTATTATCTACCTTGGTCTTGCATATATCATCTCTGACGAGTAGTAAATTCGAGGAATTTTAAGCATCTTTTAGTTCAAATAATTATCAATAGGAATAATATAACATAAACACTTTTTGTTTTAATTCATCCTATTATGTAGTATCGTAATTAGTTTGATATCCCATTAATCACAAAGATATATATAACGTTACGCGTTGCTGGTTAAGTATAACATGGGATTATCTGAATTTGACGTAAATACCCAGTCGCGAGGCGTAGTCCGAGCGCCGAGTCCCTGACCTAAATAATATGGTGATGGTCTTGTCAGCACACTAAATATGTTTGCTACAAAGAAAGCCATTCAAGTAGGCATAAACCCGGTAACATTTTTGGCATATTATGTCATGGCTTTAAAAAAAGAACATCGATACATGTATTCTTCCAGTACTCAAGTACGTAGTTATAAATTGAGCCGTTATCAAAGAGACCTTTATCGAATTACGAATAGAACAAAGAGAAATCGGAAGAAAAATAATAGAAATTAAACTGCGCGACCATAAGATAAACACATGGTTGAAATAGCAAACTAATTTCAGACATTGTCCTGCCCTGATAATAAGAAAAACCTTGACAGATTATATTCATAAACCGTCCTCATAAATCACTCTATGTAATGGTGAAACTCGAATGAAAATCCGTTCAGTAGTTCTTGAGTTTATCGCGAACATACAGGCAGACATACACGGCGGGGAACTTTTATACTATGTAATGATTATTGATACCTTAGAGGTAATAAAGTAGTTGTTTTTTTTAAATAAATGATAGCATTGACTTCAAATTCTTTTGTTTAGTAGCGATTTATTTTTAACCATACTTTTATGTTTTATGAACCCTAAAAGTGTCACATACAGTGTTATAATTTGAATGTTCACTACAGTCCTCTAAGCCCTCGTTGATCTGACTGTTAATTAACATTAATTTCCCAAATGAAAACAGATCTGCAATAGTGGCAGAGTTCAGCTAGCTATTAGGACTATGGGTACTTATTAAGCAATATTTGACATCGTGCTGACTCGTTTAATTAATTCCTCTCTCACAAAACAGTGAAATACGTGAAAACAAACTATGAAAAAATAGGTAATTTATATAGATTAACAATTGAATTAACATAGGTTTCGATTAGGAGAAAATATTCTAAAGCAGAGGTATTCTTTATTAAAATAGTGGGCAAGGCGGACGTTGTACCGCCTTGATGATAAAAAAAACTTTGACGAATTATATACCTGTTTTGGGGTGTAAGGGGTGTCGAATAACATCGAAGACCCTGCTGAATAACACACGAGGCAATGGCGAAAGGGTGGTAGGGTTTTACAGTCTGACTGGGTCGCAACCACCATATGGCGAAAAAGCTCGTCATAGTGATTCGCTTTTGCGGGTTGCGCTTCGGGATCAGCCTGTGCATATCCAGCCTTTCGCAGGCCGGCATGACAGCGGCGACCGGCGATGGATACTGTGTCGCTCGGCGGTCGCCATTATTTTTGGATTGTACGTATGCTTACCATCAGGTACAGTGCAGTAATTTTGTCGTGCTACATTAAAAATAAAATAAAAGAAAACCTAAACCTTTCTCATGAATCACCCAATCTACTGCTAAAAATCCGTTCGGTAGTTTTTGAGTTTATCGTGAACAGACAAACAGACACAGAGGACTTTGTTTTATACTATGTATTCATTTGTACTTCTTTTAAATCTTTATTGCTTACTTTAATTTGACTTTATTTAATCCACACTTGCATTTATTTCATATAAAAAGATTCTGATCTTTTTATATGAAATAGAATAATTAAATTTGGAAATTATATAAACTAGCTAAGATTTATATCTGCAACCCTTAGAGTTATAACATTTCTCTGTAAGAATCGCTTACGTTAAATAAATATGGTTGCTTCGTAAAAAACGTTTTCGTGTTAGTTTAACTGATCCCACCGTGAAATACGAGAAGCATATTTACTAAACCAAACGTCCATCGAAATTTCTAGCAGATCAAAAGACAAAGAAATCGGAAACAGGCCGACCTGTACAGATTCCGTTTCGTATAATCTCACAAACAAAAGGAAAGCTTTTCAGGGAGTATCCGATAAATTATTCTTTTGTATTAAACATTAATGAGGAAGTATTACATTATATTAAAGGAATAGCTGTGCCCGCAATTTCGTCACCGTGGAACCTTACGTAAAAAACAGTGATCTGAATGTATTAAATCCAGTTACTTATATACTTTTTTCTCGTATATACGCCGCGTCGTCATTAAAATTACAATAACTTTTGATAGAGTGGACTGATTTCATTAAAACGAAGACTAAGTTACTCCCGAAGATATGCTTTATAATTTTCTTAGTGTGGATTTATTGTGAACCTAGTACTTTAGCGGTGATGATGTTCATACAAACACAAAGACAGACAGACACCTCTAAAAATGTTTGAGATGTCTTTTATTACTTATCCTTGGACATCTGCAACAATTTTTTTACGAAAATCGTATTAATACAGATACATTCTTATTATACGTATAGATTAACCTCGTCTGAATCAATATTTGTACGTAATACAATTATTGAATTGGTCTTATATGGTGGTTATGACTATATAAAATCCGAATGTTGTCATATTTTAAAACTTATATTGCTTTACCTTTCGAATTACTTTATTAAGAGTTTAGTTTATAGTTTTTATGGTATTTCGTGTCAGGTAAGAAAATAAAAACGTTTTTTAAATACAATATGGAGCTGAATAACCGTTTATTTTACGATATTATTTACAGCATGTACATGAATGTAAAGGACGAAAGGGAAATTCAGGTTTTTTTTTGTTTTTTTATGTCATAGGTGGCAAACGAACAGGTGGGTCACCTGCTGTTAAGTGATCACCACCATCCATGCACACTAACAACCCCAGAGGAGTCGTAAGTGCGTTGCCATCTTTCGGAGGGAAGGGTTAGGGGAGGGAAAAGGAGAGGAGAGAGGAGACGGGAGGGGAGATGGGTCTCCGGCGCTCTCACTGACCGAACGAAACGCAACAATGCAAGCACTGTTACTTCACGTCGGTTTTCTATGAGAGGGTGGTACTACCCCGGGCGAGCCGACCCATTCATGCTGAAACCAGTAATAGTTTCAGCGTGGCTCTACCACCATTAAAAACTCAGGTTAACTCAGTGAGGTTAACTCACTCACAGTAAATTCATATTAATACTAGTTGATATACGCGACTACATCTGCGTTGTTTGTTATCCTATCAATATATATTATGTACAGAGGAAAAAAACGTAAAAAAATTAGAACCAAAAATATACTTTGCTTACAAAATTAGTTTCTAAATAATGTTATCCATTTAATTAATCTCTCCTGCACATTCGCACTACATCGCTATCCCCTACTTCACACATCACTGTATACGTAGTGCGTATAAGATCGTAGTTTCTTAAAACTTTAATAACATTATTCAAATGAAGCTACGTGACAGTTTTGTTCTAGAAATAACCAAGTGTCTAAGAAGTAATACAAAAAAAAATCGATGGAAATCTATCCGTTCCTTTTTTAATGTTGAACGCACAACCATACACCTCTATCACTTTATTTATGTAATAAATTAATAGAATATATAACATTATCCTTTTACAGTTCATTGAAAACCATTGACTGATGAAAACCATGTAACTAGAAAAGTGTTGAATATGATGGTGGACGGATTATACGAGTAGAGGAAGACTGAAAAAGGTATAGATGGACTGCGTGAAAAATGATATGTGCGTAAAAGGTGTGAATACTGAGATGACATTTGACAGGAGAGAGTGGAAAAAGAAAACTTGTTGTGCCAATTCTACTTAGGTGGGATAAGAGTAATAATTATATGATAAACAAAATAGAATCGTACATGCTTAACAAAATAATTTCGAATGAATTAATAGATAGTATAAGTATCGTATTCGCGAAATTTACTTAAGGAGTTTATATATATAATTTATGTAAACCTTTTGTAATAATCTGTTACCATTATTACACTGATGTCAGTTTTTACCTTGAGTTTATAATCTACAATTACCACACCTATCGTTATCTAGGTGAATGTCAAATCTATTTACAAATAAATTACTTTATATATTAAATTCATGAATTATTCATTATTATGATATAACTTGCTTTCTATTTTGCAACGAAAGGGTTGTTTAATTTGTTATTGTCATATTATTGATAGCGAAATTAATAAAATCGATATAATGCTATTGAGCGTTTTTTGTCCAATTTAATTCGGAATATTTAATACTTAATTTTTATAGGAAATTAAAATTTTGCAGAGTTTAAATAATACATGAACAATATAAAATACATGAAGTAACTTTTTTATATCTATTAAATATTATAGTACGTATTCGCTATCTCCGAATGGACCCTTTATTAAAATAAATTTGTTTTTTTTTTTTTTTTATAGTAGCACGGCAAAGTGACTGCACTATGCCTGATGGTAAGCATAGTACAATCCAGAAACAATGGCGACCAACGAGTACATACTGTCCATCGCCGGTCACCGCTGTCATGCCGGCCTGCGAAAAGCTGGATATGCACAAGCTGATCCCGAAACGCGACCCGCAAAAGCGAATCACTATGACGGGCTTTTTCGCCATATACATGGTGGTTGCGACCCAGTCAGGCTGTAAAACCCTACCACCCCGCTATCGCCATTGCCTCGTTCGTTATCCAGCAGGGTGCACCACGTGCAGGTGAGGTTGGCTTGGATGTCTCAATTCTTAGATGTTATTTGACACCCCTTACACCCCAAAACGAAAACTGGCGAAAATTCTTTAATTTTTTTTCACATTTTTACTTAATGTTTAAAGATTTAGAGATTATTCATCGTATAGTAATACCATTTTACACCCTAGCTAGGTATGCTCATAACAATTAGCCTTCGGAAAAGCAAAGTGCTTTGAAATTACGATATATCGCAAATATTCTGATAATAGAATCTAACGATCGTATGTACCAAAGTGATTTACGAATTTTATGTAAACACTGACGATCTATATCGAAGAAAAAAATAGTAGAGTAGATAGAAACCTCAATCATAGTTCGAAAAATCCGGTAACATAGATAGTGTCAAGTGAAACGATAAAAGATAAGCGATTGAATCGTAGCAACCTTCGACACGGTACCGTTGCCGAGGTTAATATCTCAAATAGCCGAAACCGCGCTCATCCAATTCATTAGCAGAACCCTAACCGTATCGCCCACTTACGTCAGTAAAAATAATATTATCCCTTTATTTCATAATCCAATCACGTGCAGCACACGACGAGTCCAGCCAACACATTAACTCAATTAAGTTATCTGAAGAAATAAACACACCGGGGCTTGTTTATACACACCGTTAATTTGATATTATTGGTGACATTTCACGATGCGACGCGATAGGAGGCGGTGGGAGCGAGCGACAGACAAGCGCGCGGGAAACACTCGGGAAATGTACGGAAAATATTAGCATCGAACTGACGTGCGACTCGTTTGAGTGCCGCGCTCTAACTGATCTCGCTGAACGTGATAACGGCGCTGAACGCGATACGAGGGTTCGGAAAATGGAAAACAATGGAAATGGCGCATATTATGGTTATTCTATGAGATAACAATAATGTAGTAAAGTATTTCGCTTTACATATACGTTTTATTCAATGTAATCGTATGAAGACAACTACAGTCTGAGTACATAAAGTTTTCATGAATTAAAATTTTAAATAACCAGTGCGCGGTTAATCGTATCTTCTTAGTATATTATTGAAAGATTAATTTAAATTTAATTCCTACATAATTGTCAGTGATCATTTACCAAAGATCTCGTAAGTAATTATTGAATTAATATGTTAGTAAAATTGAACTTTAACGATTGTCACTCTCCCAAACCTTGAGATAACCGATATTGATTGTAATTATGATATTACAAGCAGAATATCATATTATATTATTTTATTAACGTAACGTAACCGTAGAATTTTCGTCATTTTTTTTCCATTACTGAGACAACTTCCCAATCGTGTTTAATTGGTTTTGGTTTTAATTTGGTTATAATAGTTTTTAAATTGCTGATAGGTATATTAACAGTAACGATAATATTTACTTAAATATATAAAATATTCACTGAGTGTAATTTGCGTTAAAACCAGCTGTCAGGAACAAGGTACGCAGTAATGATTTCTGTGATAACCTTAATTAGTATGCATTAGTTTTATTATTTTATGGCACAAAATGTAAATTGTTTTGTAATCGAAATGTGTCCGTTAGAATATATGTGTGCAACATAATTGATGTTAAATTCTTTAATATTCTATGATTCATGTATTGCGATAGATCTTTTTTCTAGTGTCTTCATGGTTAGTACCTTAGCCAACTTTCAAATCCCAGAAACTAAAGGTGTGTTCTGTCATATGCATTTGAAAACTAGTCTTGTACGGAGTTTAGTGTGGTACCATCGTAAATGCATTATTAGGTGAGATTGTAGCAAAATGTAAATACGTGTTTGTAAAAAAAATTGTATGAAATAATTATACTATTTGTATTGTAAAGTATTGTTTCATTATATTTCATACGTGTATACATATATGCATATCACTAATAATTTTCCGCGGCTTCGCACGTATATGCTAGACAGTAATAATTTTCGATTCTTATTTTTATACCTATATAAAATAATAACTGATTGACGGAAAAAATGTCAGGTTTTCATACAAGATTTCTACCACCCCAGGGCTTGAATTTTCAAAAATCCTTAGTGCTTACTTAATGTTCACTGTCCTAACCTGAGTTTATACTCTTCGTTGGTATGCCAGTCAATCAGTTCTTTTCACTGCTTTTATGACAATAAAACATGAATTCATGTGTTTTAAATAGCAGTCGAAAATTAAAACAGAGCTTATATTATTAAAGATTTATAAAGTTTTTGGAGTGTTAACCATGAGAACTGGATTGCTCTCAGCACGTGCTCCAGAATCGCCCTTAAATTCGCACGTCGTTCGCTCAGACAGGAAGGGCTTAAAATAAACTGGAACAAAATATCTGGAAATAACACCGACAGACCGAGTCTACTGCGAGCTACTTCAAACTACGAGATAGCTCAGGCTATTTGAATGAAATCGGTATAAAAATTTGTTCAGAGACGTTTAAACATATCGTCAGCATATATTTTTATCTCAAGTTTTAATAAGGCGCCGTTGTTTCTTGTTATAAATTTACCAGCTGATTTATAATGATACTGTATCGTTCATATATTATTAAAGAGCGTTTATGTGGCAGGAACTGCTATGTATGAATATGCGAAAATTCACAGATTTCATATTTGCGTGTCAACAATATCCCTAGTAATTATTTATAAGACCGGATTGAGATTTTAAATGGTTTTGTGTTTTGGTATTTTTGTTGATTCTATAATATATTTAAAGCGATCATGTTTTGTGAAATAAACATCCTACAATGATCCTGACTTTCTACTTGAATTGAAGAATTTTAATCCTATATTGGTGACAGGATATATGCAAAAATTTTGTTTTTGTTATCAAATACTAAAAAGGTTTACAGCCCGCTTAATATTCAGTGATCACCGCATTCTACAGCTATTTATAACCAACCTCAAAGAGATCGAAGTCTTGAGGTCATTTATAACAAGTTGCTACGCCTGATGACTGTCGGATCTCGGCATGTGTCTATATGTTACGAACTTCATCCTTAAAACCGAACATAGCAGAGCGAGCATATTTAAACTGTGCCAGAAATAGCTGTGACAATTGTGCATCCGCAGTGAAACCTAGCAATCATTCTATGACCCCTATCTAGTTATTAATTTAAAAGCTGTCTCCAATCAGCTACCAACATGTTTTTCGAGCCACACAGAGCAGTTCTTTTTTTAGTATTAGTGTCCTACTATTTTTAGCTACTCCGTCAATTAACATCAGGTAAGTGTGGTGAAACGCTAACCTATCCCACACGACAGCACTTTTTACTTTATATTCTTAAAAAGATAGAAGTAATTTGCGCAGAGTGAGATACTCAAGACCAGAATAACTAATCTACATAATATATTTTTTTAAATTATCGATAAAAATAAATTTCATAGCCCATGTAAGTTATTTACTTCGCACAATAGGAATATCTGACATTATTAAATGTTTCTGTAACTATTTTATTACAAAAATATGTGAAAATGTCAGTGAGTTTTAAAAAATTCATAGTTTTACGTAGATGATTTTACGCGACTATGATTATCATGAAGTTATTGCCGAATCGCCGTACCTTTTATCTGTAAGTGCTCTATTTTTTTAAATAGAATAGGACTTACAACATAATTATTTTTGCACTTGTATTCAGAACGCTATTCTTATAAACATAACTTCACTATTTAATTCTTTTTAAATTTTAGTGTTTGACCATCATTTCACCTGATATTGAAACACGATGTGGCCTGAATTAACCCTTAAATGTACAGGAATCTGGACACATGTATAGGGGGAACGGCGACAAATTTTTTTGAGTGTTGTAAAAAAAACCATGTGAAGACATGGTTTCATGTCGATGTGTTTGTACCCTTTATAATCGACGTGAAGTAATAATGCTTGTTGCATTGTTGAGTTTCGTTCGGTCAGTGAGAGCGCCAAAAGCCTGCCTCCCCTCCTCGCTCTCCTCCTTTCTTATTCCCCCCTCCCTCAAACACAGACTGGCAACGCACTTGAGACTCCTCTAGTGTTGCAAGTGTCTATGGACGGTGGTGTACACTTAACATCAGGTGACCCACCTGTTCGTTTGCCTCTTATGATATATAAAAAAATATTGCGTGGAGTCCCTCCGCGCGGAAGACGTGAAACTTCGTAATGTGGAAATGAAAATAGAAAGGGGTAGAAATTGATTTTTAGTGAAATCATATTGTTTCTTTAAGACCTTCAAGAACTTTATTAAGATTACCTACAATTCATAATTGATCGCATCTTTTAATTATCATTTTCGAGTGGAGAAATATTCAAATCTATAACATTCACAATGGGATTATGATAACTAAAGTAAGATACGAAATGTTTGATTATTATTCTCGCTCTGTCTCTTTCTATTCCCCATCCCCAGGAGCGTTGAACGTTTAACGCAACAGTGCTTTCATACCCCCTCCATGGTAGCGTTAAAAGTTTAACGTAACCTTGTTAGAAGTCGCATTAGAAGTTTCACTTCAAAAAATAATAATAATAAGAGACGAATTTCTATCACAAATACATAAAATATACAAATAAACACTGGTTTGAAGAAATTTAAATACGTTATCAATGACGTACCTACCGATTGTTAAATTAGATGTGTAATTTCAATACAGATAAGTAGCATAATTAAAGAAAAAGTGAATGTTACATTATATTTCTATACATGTAAATATTAGCAGAGTCTAGGCCAGATTCAACTACGAATACATGACCACTACAACTATATACATGTTGATACCGCTATATATCAATTCGAAGGGTCAACATATACTGGTCAACGAGGAATTTCAGCTCAGTTCTCGAGAAAAGTAGCTTATCATAAATGATCTCAGAATTGCGGTTTTATTAATTTTGGTTATACATAGCTATACCATAACTTAATACCAGGTGAATGGCATGTTTGTTTGTTACTTCATAATATAAAAACGATCAGAAATAAAAAAAGACAATAAAAGTCATTCTAAGTTACATGATCAATAAAAAGTCTAGATACCTATCTACATTCTTCAGCCAGTATATTTTTAAATATTCATTAACATATACAAACATATTTAAAAACGTACTGGCTGACATGTAAAATAACGATGTTTACTCTATTACAAAAGTCAAGGATTCCATATTTGATTGAAATGTATTTGTAATACGTCAGATATATTTGTTGTTCACATTCATAATAATTGTCAAATCAGATAATACAAGTCTGCAAATATTTGAATAATAGCTAGTATTTGGGAGTTCGTTCAGTATATATATATATTCTGGATCTTAATTTATGATTTTATCGCTTAATCGGTATTAAAGAGCATAATGATATGTAGCCAGGAGCGTTCCTCGGCTTGTCTCTTATATTACTGTGAAAACTATATAAAAATCTGTTCAATTGCTTTCTAGCCACCGCGTTCGACTCCACACGGGTCATTTACAAAAACTTAAATATAACAAAATACAGCTTGTACATATATTATGTGCCGCACGGACGCGTACATATATTTCAGATTTAAAAATTTTGACTAAGGATAATTAGTTAATTCAAGTACATCAAGAAGAACACGTCACGTTTCAGACGATAATCTTAACGCCATGATATGGAAAACAACACCAATTCCTACAGTGTGTAAATATAAGGTAGTATATAATAGTGGTAAATATAAGGGGTGTCGAATAACATCATACGACTTGCGACACCCAAGCCAACCTCACCTGCACGTGCACCCTGCTGAATAACGAACGAGGCAATTACTAAAGCGGGATGGTAGCGATTTACAGCCTAACTGGGTCGCAACCACCATGTACATGGCGAAAATGCCCGTCATGAGTGATTCGCTTTTGCGGGACGCGTTTCGGGATCAGCCTGTGCATATCCAGCTTTTCGCAAGCTGACATGACAGCGGCGACCGGCGACGGATAGTATATCACTCGGGGGTCGCCATTGTTTTTGGATTGTACGGTTTTTTATTTATTTATTGTAGCTCGGCAAAGTGACCGTACTGTGCCTGATGGTAAGCACAGTACAATCTAAAAACAATGGCCACCACCGAGAGACATACTATACATCGCTGGTCGCCACTGTCATGCCGGCCTGCGTAAGTATCTCTTCAGGTTGCGCTTGAAGGACCCCATGTCATAGAAAGGAGGAAACACACTGGCCGGGAGATTGTTCCACAGCTTTACAGCACGGCAAAGATAACATGTTGCGAACCTTTTAGTTCGTGCCCAGATAGGATTTACCGTAAAACTGTGGCTCCAAAGACATGCGTGACTCCGGCATGCGTGGTGCGGTTATGAAAAAGAGACTGTGCTTACCATCAGGCATAGTGCAGTCATTTTGCCGTGCTACTATAAAAAAGTGAGTGTATGGATATCATAGGCAAAGTTGGATAACAGGATAACGACTTAATTTGAATGACGGTCAAGACTCTAGCGTAATGGGTACAGTCGGCGCTAACATTTTTGATCGTTCTGAATTTAGCCATGTAAGTTCAGGCTTGCGCATAATATCATCAACAGTTTAATAAACAACAAAGTTTTCATACGAATATCAAATTGATATTTACTTATGTTCAAATAGTTTCGTTCTGTACTGTACATAAGCGATGTTAAAACAAGTCTATGCCTAAAATTTACTTATAATGTATTAAAAGAGGAATCGAATAATAATCAATGATGTATATAATAGATTATGTGCTAAATATACTGATGAATCTTGTAGCATCATAGCATATAATTGGTTAACCGGAAATAAGTATAACATGCGATCATATACACTGACTGCTTATATACTATAAATATATATGCTAACTACTTTGACCTTAGATCGCTGCCGTTTGCTGGTATGAACTCATTCATAATGGCTGAATGACATAATGTAATTTGCGACCCAGTGTAACTTGTCAAGAGAGGTCACAGTGATTTATTTTTATGCTTGTAGATTGTTAATTTTGAATTGAAATGGTGATATGTAAAATAATTTATTTATTAGTTATTGTATTATCGATAATGGTATTCGGCTTCTTGCATTCCAATAATATTCTATCATAATACTAATTAATATGTATTATAAATACGATTTTTTTATTATGCTTTCAAGCTTTAACTACTCAACCAATCATCTTGAAATTTTCCATACACATTGTCAAGGATATAGTGTACCTTCCATTTAGAAAAAGTAATGTTTTTATTAAATTTATTAATGTGTTTTTTTATTGTAGCACGGCAAAATGACTGCGCTGTGCCTGATGGTGAGCACAATCGCAAAACAATGGCGACCACCGAGTGACACACTATCCATCGTCGGTCGACGCTGACATCCCGGCCTGCGAAAAGCTAGATATGCACAGGCTAATCCCGAAACGCGATCCGCAGAAGCGAACACTATGACGGGCTTTTTCGCTATATACATGGTGGTTGTGGCCCAGTCAGGCTGTAGAACCCTACCACCCCGCTTTCGCCAATGCCTCGTTCTTTATTCAACAGGGTGCACCACGTGCAGGTGAGGTTTGCTTGAGCGTTTCAAGTGTTAGATGTTATTCGATACCCCTTACAATTAATGTGAGTGAAGACCTGAGCAAAAGCTAGTATATCATAATATAGTTCACATTTCTAATAATAATATTACTATTACAAACGCAAAGGTATATCTGTTCCTTTGTTAAGTTTTCACAATTAAATCTGAATCATAACTAAGTCTATCCCAATGAATTTTGGTGTAGTACCACTACACTTGGGACCTGGACGTTGTTAGCCAAGATAAAACACGACTGTTACGTAGGAGCCCGATCGAGGTGCATGGCGTGATACCTCGCTAACATAGCATTTACAGTTCGGCCGTAAGATAATGTTCGTTCTCGTTGGATAACCAACCCGATCGCGACCTTTAATATCCTCCACGGCGCCACAATATCCGACCCCACTATTCCTTAATTCCCGCTTAGCATGCCTTCTAACATATAATTTGTATGATATCTAATTGTTTCGCTCGTAAGTCTCGTAACGTGATCATCTTCTTTCCCATACCCCACCTAAGTATTGTCGGCGCAACATGTTTTCCTTCTCCACTCTCGCCTATCGGATATCATCTTAGTATTCACACCTATTACACACATCATTCACACAATCTATCCATACCTTTTTCAGTCTTCCTCTACTTCTATATCCATCTACCATCATACTCAAAACTTTTCTAGTTACATGGTCTTCATCTCTCCTTTTCATGCCCATACCATGCTAACCTGTCACTCCTCGACATCTCTGTCACTGGTGCTATTTTCAAATTTCCTGTGATACATTCATTCTAAATCTTATTCATTATTCTATAACCTTCATCAACAAATAACTCACTGGTAGTTGCAGAGATGTTCAAATAAACATTATAGACTCTAAAGAAGATATTCGATGTAATTGTTACTAAATATATTATTATTTCATTTACATAGATCACAAACATAAATCCTTTAATGAAAGTTTCAGAGGGATTGATTAAGATTTATCTGAACTACGGCTACAGGCATTGTGTACACCGTCAGTGTCTTAATCACTTAAATCAATTTCAGAGGCGATAATATGATTTGATTGGCCATTGTTTAGGTATGAGGGTAGTAAATCCGAGGCGGCCAGAGCGCGTGTTGGTCCCGTTATTAATTTAACCGCAACTCTAATTAATCTTGTCCGGTGCGGATTCTCCCACGGCCACAGTCCTTTCCAGACGTGACGCGACGTAACCTTTAACGTTAACAAGACCGACTGACTACAATATACTGTCGACTAACCTATGAATAATATAGTTTAACTATTTATTTATTATAGATAATATAATTAGTTAATAGCTTCTGCCCGCGACTTCGCACGCGTGGAATAGTTATTTTGGGCTAAGACGCAGCGGAAGCTCTCAAAAGGAAAAAATACCCCGATTTTGAAACACTTTTCATTGTTGCTCCGCTCATATTGGTCTTAGCGTGATGATATATAACCTATAACCATTCTCGATTAATGAGCTACGAACTATGAATTGAAAGAATTATTCAATCAAACCAGTAGTTCCTGATATTACCCCTTACAACGCCACAACGTCACAAACTCACAACGTCACAAACTTTACCTCTTTATAATATTAGTATAGATTACATAGCATGTTTTAAAACGTAAATAAATAAATAAATAAATATGTTCATGTTAAACTTCCCATCTTATTGCAGACTCGTTCTCGTGAAAATGGTTATTTGTTTCATGGAAATATAGTATATTATTTTATTACAAGCGGGCTAAGCCGACGTTGTCCCGCACTGATAACAAAGGAAACCTGGACAAATGATTATACCTAAACCTTCATCATTAATCACTATATAGTGATTACTCTTTAAACATCGTGTAGAAGTCTTGTCAAAATTAGTTCAGCCGTATTGGATAATTTCGGACAAATAACACATACCCCAATGTCATTTATACGTAAAAATAATTCAATTTATGATTGATATATAATAAATAATAAATTAATAAATTAATAATCTAGTTATAATTACAGATATTGACGGTATCAAAATGAATAATCTTTTATACGTCTAAACATCTAATAAGAATGTAAATCAACCGTCTCGGTACTCTTTCTATTTTCGTAAAAAAGATTGTTGCAGGTGTCTAGAAATAAGTAACAAAATACATCCCAATCATTTTTAGGAATGTCTGTCTATCTGTCTGTTTGTTTACACGCATCACTGCTAAAGTACTGGGTTCACAATAAAACCACACGAAGAATAACTTAGTCTTCGTTTCATTAAAATCGATCGACTCTGTCAATAGTTATTGTAATTTTAGTAACGATGCGGCGTATGTACGAGAGAAAAGTAGATAAATCCATTTACGATTTAATACATTCGGATGACTTTGGTAACTGCTTTTTACATAAGCTTCCACGCGGGCAAATTCACAGGTACAGCTAGCTAGTGTGAAGTAATATGAAAAGGCAAATATCAAACTAAAATGTAATGAACAAATGATCTTTATAAGTACCAATTTTTCCAATGATTAATTGAATAATGATAATCGCATTTCCTAATTGAACATCGTCATATAATTAATACGTGAAGCCTAAACTTTGTACCCCTTTTTAAACGTGAAACTTGGCATAGTTAAAGTTTATATGGAGGAGAAGTGCAGAAAGCTATTTATTTTATATAAAATTGATTATAAGTACATTTAATTAATTAAAATATACATTACTCACATTCACTTCAATTTTACACAACATATACACACATGTAAATAAAAAAGACATTTTGACATCTGTTAATAAAGGACTTCCAAAAAGGTTATGAAGGAGGTTGCTATGCTCGACTGTATGTATTATTTTAGTCTTACGTTCCAATTACCCTTTTTCATTCTACATTCAACAATAATATTATAACATACAACTATTATTATAATATTTATCACTTTAAAAAATCAATGAACTATGGTCGAATGTCGAATGGCGCCCACTAGTTTTTATAAAAACATACATGAATGTAACTGCTTACATAAACCATGCTTGGCTTTTAAGACCAAAGGCTTAGACAGTTAAAATTGCCTATATTTTTAAATAACTATTGATATATGAAGTTAATAGGAAGAAGCATTAAAAATATTACACTATATCATTTCAATATAGATTTGAAATAAAATGAAATAACTGACTCTACTATTTTTAATGTACAAAGATATTTTCAGTAAAAAAATATTTACTAGTCACATTTCTTTTCGTATTTGATTTATGACTTCTTATGTGGAAAAACTGGTATGAGATATTACGTTATCTTCGTGAAAAAAGCCGCAGGCACCATTCTGATTTATAATGAAATGAAACAATTTCTATCTCACAACGAAATCGACATAGAGATATACTATTTTCTTACATTGCAAAAATATATATCACAACACATCTCAATATTAATATTGCCACGAGATACGCTGAAATAGCAGGATGATACCAACTTGAAATAAATTCGTCGAAATTCTGTGGGATAACACTTTCACATGTGTATTGAGGGTATGATTGATTGATACATGAGTTGATACGACATATAATGTTGTTGATCAATCCCGAGTGTGGCATCGCTTGACTGGAAAATATCGGCTTCATACCAAATTTACTTTCAATGACGTATGACTTACCTTTCTGAGGCAAAATGTATAGACATTTCAATAAAAAAAAAATAAGATAATAAGATATGCACCACGTACTGATGGAATGTTTCCAGAGCAATGTGCTCATGCTATGTTGTCAAAGCCTGACACTGCTGACACCCTTTTCGTGTACAACTTTATTGCTATTTATCTATCTATACAATATTATAAAGCTGAAGAGTTTGTTTGCTTGAACGCGCTAATCTCAGGATCTACTGGTCCGATTTGAATAGCTCATTTATCGAGGCTATACGCTATGTCCCTCACGCTAATACAAATAGGAGCGGGGCACCAACGAAGAATGATTCAAAATCGGGGTTAACGTACGTATTATTTAAAAATTAGTTAAAAGTTAATGTTATCGTTGGCCCAAAGTAACTATTTCACGCGGACGAAGTCGCGGGCAGATGCTAGTTATATATAAAAATCTATTGCAGGGTTTATGTAAGTTAGCCGGACACAGGTCCGGCGGATGAGGGGGGGCAGCCGGTGTGTACCAGGGCGGACCCTGGGGCTCTACAAGGTTGATTAGCTTGAACGATCCCTTGCCGCCCCCACAGAACGGTCTGTCAGTACACCGTGGGGGTTTAGTGCGAGTCGGACATAACCCACCCTCTCCCCCGGGAGGGTGGCGTATCCATAAGGGATTTCCCCATGTTAAAAAAAAAGGTTTTATGTAAGCGCATCACCTCAAAACGGCTGCGAATAATTGACTAATCCTTTTTTTATTATGTATGTAATTGTGTCAGGCGAAGAACTTCTAGTTTGATATACCTATATTCATAATTGAAACCATCCGAAACTATGTGTGCATAAATTACATTATCAAAACTAATACATAATCAATATTTAAAAAAAACACGGCTTATAATCATCAATCTGGACGTAGCTTTGTAGGGTTGAAAGTATTTACAGAGTAGGATCAGAAGTTCTTGGGTATTATTTCTTATGAACTTATCCATAAACTCTACTTCTTTATACTATATAACACAACTAATTTAGACTAGATTTTTAAATACAAAAGTATAAATGCCTGCGACGTCTCCGCAATAAATCATTACATAGTATAAAATAAAGTCCCCTACCGCGTCTGTCTGTCTGTCTGTCTGTTCGCGATAAACTCAAAAACTACTGAACGAATTTTCAAGCGGTGGACAAAGGGACTCATGAGGAACGTTTTGGTATATAATTTGTCAAGGTTTTTTTTTTATAATCAGGGCGGGACATTGTCTGCCGGGCTTGCTAGTGACAATATAAAACTTAACAACAATATAGCATGCACGGTGCAACTGGCGAGACATAATAAATAGGATAGCATAAAAACGTTCTCTATGAAAAAACATTAATTAGGACTACAACAACCTTTCATGGTTATGGGTCAAAAGGTTTAGCAATTTCATATATATACCTACGTGTATTTAATCATCATCTATTTATACGTACCAATAGGCATAAGGACCTTGATGGATGAGGAATAGAAATTTATAAAATAAGGCTTTGACTAGTCCTATGTTTTTCAAGGTGGTCCATATCAACCCCCAGAGTAACATCGTAGTCAGCGAAAAAAAATTTGGAGGTCCATGAGATGCAAATAAGCACAATGAAAATTATCTCAGTTAAGTAGGTCGTAGATTTAATTTAGCTTACCTAGGCATTAAACAATACTGTCCACTTAAATACTCCATCTTCATAATATGATAGCATATTTATCTACATAGATGATAAAAACAGACTTTTAAAACTTATTTCAAGTCGAGGAATTGCCATAAAATTAAAAATAGGTAAGTAGAGGGTCTATACATACCCTAAAATCATGCCAAGTGATCTACAATACAACAAAGTTTGGGGACCTATGGACAAGACGATGGTATGAAAAAATTACTATTTCCTAAAATGTTTTATTTATGCCACTAAAACCCTTCAACAGGTACTAAACAACATAAACTCAACTAAATAGGTTGAAATACAGAGGAGAAAAAGTAACTGAACTTTTTACCTTCGCCAATTTATACCTATATATAGATTTTAAATTTACATTTTTGAAATTTTCCTTGAGATAGCACACACGATTAAGTTTACTATTAATCGACACAACGTTGAACTACGCAATATGTAAGATACGTACATCATGAAAATAATTACAAAGCTCCCAATGTATCTGTTTACACATCATTCTCTCGAGATATATATGTCTATAGTAACATATTATTGCTTAAACTTTATTGCGTATATAGTCGAATGTCTACGTTTGTGTATATAATGCCATTTCTGATGCGTTATGTAAAGGCAAAAGGTATTCATTTACATAAACTTCTTACATTATGGATACGAATAGTGGTTTGAATAAAATTAATTATTAAGTAGTGTTAGAGCTTTATATCCGATGATAAATGTCGGTATTTTTTTTACAAATAATATATTTCATTTTATACTAGCTGTACCCGCAGCTCCACACGCGTTTTTTTTCGTATTAAAGAATTATAAAATTGTGAGACTATGTACAATTATAGAAATGCTCTTTAAAAGCAATTATAAGTAAGACACGCACGCCACTTACAATAACATGTATCGTGTATATTAGATATATAAATACTAACAACGTGCCAAATGAGGTTTGTCATCATTAACTTATTTGGAAGTTTAACCCACACTATAACTACTTCAGTGCTCACTTACACTGTATAAGGAACTAATGATACAATAACTTAAATTATTATTATTAAGATTTACATTTACATTACATTTAATATACATTACCATTATTATAATTCAGATTTTGTGACTATACAAAAAGTAAACGCTTGTCTGTCTGTTCCGCAAGAAATTGTATTATGGAACTCTTTACGTAATACGTTTATAATCTAAGATCTTATTAGGAAGACCTCTATATCATTAAATTTATTAATAATAATAATGTCGAATTGTAAACAATAAGCTAATAATTATTTATCTTATTAAAAATAAAGAATGAGTTGAAATCTTGCTAAATTTCATGCAGACAAAGTCGCGGGAGACAACTAGTCTAAAATAGAATAACCTTAATTATATGTTATAAGATTCGCTATCTACCAGTGAAAGTCCCGTGAAAATTGGTCTAACCGTTTTGATGATAACACAGCGAGAAAAGCCACGGTTAAAAGCTAGTCTAAATTAAATTACTTTTTATAAAGTCCGCTATCTGCCAGTGAAAGTCCCCTGAAAATAGGTGTAACTGTTTTGGAGAAAGCACTGTGGGCAAAGCCACGGTTAACAGCTGGTATAAACTAAAACTGCTTAAATTACTTTTTGTAAAGTTAGCTATCTGCCAGTGAAAGTCTCGTGATGATCGGTCGAACCGCTTTGGAAATAACACTGCAGGCTAAGCCACGGTTAACAGCTAGTATAATATAAAATTGCTTGGATTACTTTTTATAAGATCAGATATCTGTCAATGCAAGTTTTGTGAAGACCGGTGTAACCGTTTTAGAGATAGCGCTGCCGGCGAAGTCACGGTTAACAGCTAGTATAAACTTAAATTATTTGAATTATTTTTTATAAAATCAGATATCTGTCGTGCAAGTTTCGTAAAGACGGGACTAACCGTTTTGGAGATAGTATTGCGAGCGAAGCCACGGTTAACAGCTAGTCTAAATTAAAATAGACTAAATTACTTGCTATGATGTCCGCTATCTGCTGGTGAAAGTTCCGTGAAAATCGGTCCAACCATTTTGGAGATAGTGTTGCAGACGAAGCCGCGGTTAATAGTTAGTCTAATTTAGAGCAGCCTGAGTAACCCGCTGTAATTTCAGCTACCTGCCAGTGAAAATCCCGTCAAAATCTGTTCAGCGGTTTCGGAAATTAGCCGGAACAAACAGACAGACAGACCGACAAAAATTTTAAAAATTGCATTTTTATTATCAGGAGCGTGTATACTTGGATATTTGGATATAACATACAGACACTTCATTTTTATTATATGTATAGATTAATTTATCATATTAACTGCACTTATAAGTTACATGAATATAATATTTTAAAAACAGCAACGATCATTGAGAAGATGAAGAAGTTTTGAAGGTGGTAGAGTCACGCTATTACTAGTTTTTTTTAAATGTCATTGGTGGCAAACGAACATGTGGGTCATCTGATGTTAAGTAATCACCACCGTCCATGGACACTGACAACACCAAAGGAGTTGCAAGTGCGTTGCCACCCTTTGGGGGGAAGGGATAGGGAAGAGAGAGGGAGAGGAGAGAGGAGAGGGGAGGGGAGGTGGGCCTCCGGTGCTCTCACTGACCGAACGAAACGCAACAATGCAAGCACTGTTACTTCACGTGGGTTTTCTATGAGAGGATGGTACTACCCCGGACGAGCCGACCCATTCATGCTGAAACCAGTAATAGTTTCAGCGTGGCTCTACCACCATTAAAATGCAAATTTAGCATGAATGGGTCGGCTTGCCCGGGGTAGTACCACCCTCTCACAGAACACCGACTTTCCCCCTTTCCCTTTTCCCTACCCCTTCCCTATACATAGGCTGGCAACGCACTTGCGACTCCCCTGGTGTTGCTAGTGTCTATGGACGGTGGTGATAATTTAACATCAGGTGACCCACCTGTTCGTTTGCCTCCATCTGACAAAAAAAGAAACAAAGTTTTGTTATTTAACTAATTTATTAGCATTAGCATTTATGATTTTTTATTATATCTTCATATCCTACGAATATTTAAGAACGCGCGATTGAATAAATTTTTTTTTTTTTGTTGCAAAGCAATGTCCTTCATAAATATAGTAAATGGTATTATGAAACGTATATATTTTTGTAAGTCTATGGAAAGGAGTGTCAAAATAAAAGAATATGGTATCATTTTATCTTCTACTAGCAGTGCCCGTGACTCCGTCCGCGTGATTTAATGTAAAATTTAATGTAAAAAAACAATGACTAATAAAATCATATGAATGTATTCAGTCCATTTAATTATCTGCTTTTCTCTCGTACTTAAGTTGCGTCGTCATTAAAATTACAATAACTTTGGATAGAGTGAACCGATTTTAATGAAACCATGACTAAATGTTATTCAAGGATATGCTTTATGATTTTCTTGGGTGAGTTTTGTCGTTAATACTGAACTTTAGCAAAGATGCGTGTTCAAACAAACAGACAGACAGACAGACATTTCTAAAAATGATTGAAATGTATTTTATTACTGATTCTTAGACACCGGCAACAAATTGTTTCACGAAAATCGAAAAAAGTTCAGACACGTTAGATTCTTATTATATATATAGAGATAGATGAATTACTAGTATGTATTATTATGTTTGTATAAAGGAGAAGGTTTGTATGAAAGAGAATGTTTGAGAAATCAAATGGTAAAATGATAATTTAGTTTAGCAAATCTCCATACATAAAATGAGTGAGAAAAAATCTTCAAAATTATTAATAAAATTAGGAGATTGGCGCTCGGTTGGCATTTTATATACATTTTTTTTATCCCCCTTTCCTCGGACGTAATCCGAGACTTTGGTTTTCCTGGTGCCGTGTACCTTATAATCTCTATTATGTGGTGTGTCCTATTATATTGTGTCGTTTTCCACATCTGGTTTTTATTTCCGTGTATACATATTTGTACTGTATAAGGAAGATTTGGACTCTTTTTCTTTTTTAGTACACCCGTACGAAGCCGAGGCAGGCTAACTAGTTTATCTATAACAATTGCGTAATAAAGAGTTAGCAGTTTAAACAAAAAAAAAACGGATTATACTTTACACTCCTTTAAAGTCTACTTAACTTTAATTTTGTTTAACTAAATGGTAGAATGCTGTCTGGTATGATAAAATATTTAAGTTTCAACGTGGATCAATATTACCGAAATCTGTATGCCTGTAAATATCTAGTAGACACTATATACAAAACCCCAGAGGTGTTAAACAGTAAGTACCCAGTTATTCATGCAATTTATCTTCGTTCCGAATACAGTCATATTCGTCATTCGTGAAAATTATATATGTGGGTGACGGAAGTTCATATAAACAGTCAAATTTTAAGATGAATCAAATGAAGGAATATGTATAACTAAGAATAAACTTTAATGTTATCCTGTTTACAGTGACTTGAAAATGTGCAATACTAAAAACAAAGGCAAATCGTACTAAAAGTAGCTAATAGCCATGGAGTCCACTTTTTTTTCTTTTTTTTTCGAACTGACTACGCAATTGACCAAGCAAGGTATTAACAGCTTCACCGGACTACGCCATGCAGTCCACCTGAGGTTAAATTGCTACAGCTTATAACTACTAACAACCAGCCTTAAAAATATCGTGACCTTACCAGAGGCTGGTGAAAATATGTTGCTACTTCTAAAGATTAAGTTTTAACCTC
This sequence comes from Antheraea pernyi, assembly GCA_015888305.1. Classification (NCBI taxonomy): domain Eukaryota; kingdom Metazoa; phylum Arthropoda; class Insecta; order Lepidoptera; family Saturniidae; genus Antheraea; species Antheraea pernyi. The sequence goes on along the minus strand of MU158808.1, from coordinate 847,970 downwards.
TCGTGTGAAAGAATGGTTCGTCTTTTACTAGCCAGTAAATGTCGACAAATAATACACATATTGAGTTTTTTTTAAGATTTTTAAGATTTAAGATTACATTCAATTTGTCATGGCATTTTAGTACAACAAGTAAAACTATAGTCGTTTTATTACAAAAAAGATAAATACGTATTGAATACTTACTTTAAAAAGATTTCGTAATAAATGCACCACGGTCGCCCGAGGCAAGTTCGCGTTATCCTTTTTCGCAAGTCTAACTTTACGTAACCAAAGTGAGACAAAACAGCAAGATGGCGAACATTCAGCGACCGCGGTGCATTTACTACGAAACCTTTTTAAAGCCAGGATTCAATACGTATTTAATTTTTTTGTAATAACACCGTAGGAGTTTAGATAAGCAGCCGATGATTGAAGTCCATTACATACTATCGGCCTCATTTTTGACATACTTTATAAATGAGCTGAGGGGAGTCGCAAGTGTCGGCGGGGGGGGGGGGGGGGCAGGGCAGGAAGGAAAGAAGGAAGGGGAAGGGTAGGGTAGGTAGGTCTCCGGGGCTCTCACTGACTTGACTGTTACTTCACGTCGGTTTTCTCTGAGAGGGTGGTACTACCCATTCATACCCGAGCCGACCCATTCATGCTGAAGCCAGTAATAGCTTCAGCTTGGCTCTACCAACTACAAGTATCGCGGGCACAGTTAGTTCATAATATATTTCTATAATATCCAAGCTCCAGCAAAGCATTTAGATCAGACGCATTGCGAGCACTTTTATGCGGCAAATAGGTATGACAGTGGTTTTGCCGCAGTTAACCCTTTCATAACTTATCATTCTTAAGAATCTTAAATTATGCTTAAATTTATGCGGTGTTTTACAAAAAAGTTAAATACGTGTTGAACCTTGGCTTTATAAAGGTCTCATATTAAATGCACCGCGGTCGCTGAATGTTCGCGATCTTGCTCTTTTGTCACGCTTTGGTTACGTTAGGTTAGACTTGTGAAAAAGGATAACGCGAACTTGCCTCGGGCGAGCGCGGTGCATATATTAGGAAACTTTTTTAAACCAAGTATTTAATACGTGTTTAACTTTTTTGTAATAACACGGTTGTGGTGTAAAACTGCTATCTAGTATTAATGGTTTTTTTAACTTTTTTCACAAAATAATAGCTCCATAAAAAAGGTTGATCAATAAAATAAAAATCACAAACCCATTGTTTTGTAATACAGTGTTATGTACAAGAAAGAAAGGATTCCAATACGACGCTTACAAACACCGTCCGAAATTCGTAATCTTTCGTATTTGGAATCTATCTCAGCGTTTGTTCGATCTAAAACGGTGATCGGGTTTAAATCTCAGCTTTAGATGGAGTGGCTGTATACAATAGAGATAGTGGAAATACCTCTTTCAGATAGGACCTCGAGACGTTATCTTAATACTGTGAGATATGTTTATGTGCAAATGTAAACGATAGTTTAGAAGTTGATAAATACGAATATTTTTTTATAAAAGGTACAAACGTAAACAAAAAGTCCAAATAAGTTAAACAAAAATGTTCTATATTTTTAACAGCGTTACATCCTTTGTTATGTGTTATTTTCTGGATAATACACGATTTATTGAAATAAAATTACGTATTTCAGCATATCACTTCTGTTGTACGCGTGTCCTAATAAAGTTATTTATATATAGATCGATATAGGTATATGCATATATATCTAAGACTAGTTTCTCGCTCCGTCGTCCCACGGGTGTGATAACGAGAATATGAGACCTAATCTTCCCTTACAATATGATTATGTAATGAAATAAAATAGTAATGAAAGTTAATCTATCAATATTTTTGCAGATATCGCTACTGTCTTCTGTATTATTGACTCAGTCACTTTTTATATGGACATTTTTAACTCAAATGTTCAGGTCTCCAAACGATTTTTCAAATAATTTCGTTCTTACAAACTGTTCTGACAATTAAAAACACAACAAAAGAAGAATTAGCTGAATAAGTACAGCCGTACTGAAATGACACGATCACACATATGCGGCAATTGATTTATATTTATATAGATTAAATAGTGGGCCCAGCGGAAACCGCGACAAATTATATACCAAGACCTTCGTCATGAACACTGTATCTACGGGTGAAAACCGCATGGAAAACCCATTCAGTAGTTTTTGAGTATATCCCAAACAGACAGACAGATGTAGCAGAGGATTTTTATATATTATGTAATAATAAACTATAATACCAGTTGACCAATTTTCATGAAAGTAACCTAGTTTTTATAGAGTTTTTACATGCTATTGATTTTACTATAACCCAATATAAGACGACGTTCTAGCGCAAAACTTTTATACCGTTCAAATCCAAATCGTATATATTGGTATATGATAAAATAGTTATTTATACATTGATAATATATACAAAATATCTATTTTCCTAAAAATCAACTATTTACTACAAAAAATAATTATATTAGCAAATAAAACAACAAACACGTACGGAGCCGCGGGCACAGATTGTATGATATATATAATTTTCTACGGTGTAAAGGGGAAAAAATGTTTTTTACCATTTAAGAGAATTAGTTTTTTTATCTTTACAGAAAATCAAAACGATTAACATCAAAACATTTTATGTATGTATGTACTGTTCTTTTTCTTGCTGGATCGTATATTAATATTCCAAAATTTGTTAAGACGAGGCAAAGTGTCTCATACAATCAATAATTGTCTTCTAAGAACGCTTTCCTGTAGCTACAACACCCTATCCAAATAAGCTACCCTGTTTATATCATTTATATGTTTATGATCTTAATGCTGGTGATATTACAGTTCTAATATTGTTTACATAACAATATTTCATATGATTTTATACTAATAAATCGTTTTTAACACTCATTATAATGCTAAAAGTGTTACGCTTTAGTGTAATATAGCATTGAATAAAATTCATTAGGAATCCTAATGCGATTAAATGAAAAACCTCGATTGAATAATTAAAATACCTTAATTGAGAAAAATGGAGACGGTAATATAAAACGTTCTTTCCATTGATTCGAATTCGTTTCATTACTTATTTTCTCTGCGTCGACAGATAACGAACAACATGAGTACAAGTTAGTTTTATCCTTATTAGTCTTTGTTTTTTTTTTGTAGACACTTAGTCGGCACCTCTTTTCTGCTGACGTCAATTTTGTTAGTATTGTCAAAAATCGTTATAAATGTGAGCAACAATTGTTATTATTCTATTTAACTATTGAGTATTATACTTTTGCTACGTTATTTGAGGGTACGGCAGTGCAACCGCCAAGTCGAGCAAAAAAGCGGCACGGCCGTACTATCCGTTTCTCGAAGCAATTCAGGCCATTTTCGACCCCCTATAACTTCGTCGTGGAGAAAACTAGAAGCCTGAATTTCCATTAACCAACTAAGCATTGTATAGACACGGTATATTTCAATTTGAACCAGTAGTTTAAGACTTATAACTAGTCAAAATTTCTTAATTTTGTCACTCACTGACTGGCCGATCATCAAAACTCTAAGCACTTCTAGCAGACATAGAAGCTTCAAATTTAGAATACAATTAGTGTTTAGTGTATAAATCAAGGAAAAGTTTTTAATATTGATATGTTCACTATGAAGTGTTGGTTAGGTTAGTTACTTACGTAATAACCTAGACAGAAGGTCCCTCCAGTAGGGACTTAATAAAGTAAGACTTAGTATTTACATAGGTCTCATAACTTTTTACGGTAGAAGAACTGCGTTGCAAGAATTGGTTTTTTTACAAGCTTTGTTTTTGATGGCATGTTAGTTTACATTAATTACATGTTTTACATCATAAGACTTGAGACATCCAAGCCAGCCTCACCTGCACGTGGTGTACCCTGCTGAATAACGAACGAGGCAATGGCGAAAGCGGGGTGGTAGGGTTTTACAGCCTGACTGGGTTGCAAACACCATATATATGGCGAAAAAGCCCGTCATAATGATGGATTTGCTCCGTCGTCCTACGCGTACGAAGACGTATTTCCCAGAAGTTCCGCGAGCTAAACCTCGCTGGTCTTACGCGACGATGCGCCGCACTAGCGCCACCTCTTCACGACCGCCTGCGGATCGTCGAAGAAACAAAAACGGCCCTTTTCGGGGCCAACCGACAACCTCAAGCTCGCACACGGACTCCGCCGATTCCTGCACGACAACCACCGCATCGCTCCCTGAACTCCGCACACCCGTGCCCACGCCTACCGTCGTGCCCGCGGCCCCGCGACAGAGCCCGCCCGCCGGGCCGTCAACACTGACAGAAGCGTACGAGAGTGATATTCTCACTCTCGCCCAGCTGATTACAGCTGGGGCTCTGTCGGTGGGGATGACTCGGTGGATGGCGCTGTACTTGCGTGTCCAAGAGGCAACGGCGGAAGGAAAGAAGATCGCCGCCGAGGACGCGAAGGCGCTCGAGAGCGCCACTCGCGGCTTGCTCGCGCCCCCTATGATCCCGGACGATCAGATCAGCCCACTCGGTCGCGCGCTTCGTCGGAAGCGCTGCGAGCTCGAGGCGGAGGCTCACGCGATACCCGCGACGACGTCAACATCGTCGCAGCCGCCTACTCCTCCGGGCATCACCAAGACTCCCCATACGAAGAAGAGGCGAGTAAATGAAGACTCCGCGCGACACGACACGCCGCGCGCGCCTAATGTCGACCGCCCAGCCGTGCAGACGCTCGCACCCGCGTCAGCACCGGCTTCGCCGCGAGGGGCTGCTCGCGCGCAGCCCACGTACGCATCTGTTGTGACGTCACAGTCACAACAAAACACTGAATGCCCAGTGGCGCCATCTGCAACGCCACAGTACATGAAGATCGCCGAAGTAACTTCGGGCTATACCGGCACGAAGACACCCGAGAAGGTCCCCGAAGTAACATCGGGCTATACCGGCATGAAGACCCCTTCGGAAGCCGCCGCGACGACCGATCCGGCGCCTCGGCAGCGCTATCCGCCGATCGTTGTCGATCGCCTTCCCAACTGGGTTGCGCATTTCCGACGATTGGCGGACATGCTGGGGCACGAGCCGAACGCACGTCCGTACGGAAACGGCGTGCGATTTATTCCGAAGGATCTCAAAGAAAACAACATCATACGCGACTACCTAGCCTCGATAGAAGAGCAAGGGGTGAGCTGGTTCGCCTACACACCCCCTTCTGAGCGGTTCTTGAAGGTCGCAATACGCGGCCTTCCCCTGAATACCCGCCCCGAGGACATTGTCGCGGCCCTGAGAGATCAGGGATTCAACCCGGCATATGTCCGTGCGATTGAAGCGCGCCGTGGAAGATTCGGGTGCATCCACCACTGCGCACTCAACAGAACGCCTGGCCTATTTCCGGCCATTTATGAAGTAACGAAGATCCTCCTGATGGATGTCAGGATAGAAGGCTGGCGTGGCAAGCGAGGCCTGGCACAGTGCCATCGGTGCCAATTGTTCAGGCACTCGTCGCACCACTGCCACCGGAAGATTGCCTGTGTTAGGTGCGGCGGGGAGCACCCGGCGCACCTCTGCGAACGCCCACGCGACGAACCAGCGACCTGTGCGAACTGCAAAGGCGCACATCCAGCAAATGATGCACTGCGTTGTCCAGTGTACCGAAGAGAGACACGCAACCGCCGTGCGGGGACCGTCGCCCGGTGTGGTGATGCCGAGAGCGCGACGAAACCGACACAGGCGCGAAACAAGAAGTCCACGAGAACGCGAAACGGAGGAGAGGCGTCCCAGCCGCCCACTTCACCCGGTTCGAACAAGAAATTCCTGGATGTCCTGAGCGACATACTAGACAGAAGCAGCGGAAATCCTGAGGCAGAAGATCTATGCCGGACCTTGATGAATGACTACCTGCAACACTGATGGCCATCCTGGACCGGCCGACACCCCGGCTCAACCCGTGAGGGAGCCCGACCATGAATCACCGCGCGCACGACATCTCAAACGCACTCATGATAATGAGTGTTCAATCAAGACAGGCCTGTTGTCACAGGCCTCGCCGAATGGCCACCGATGAAAGGGTTTACCCTGGTACGGATTCCCCGCACGCTGCTTCGCAGCGTGCGAGACGAAAATACCTCGATTGTCATAATGATTCACCTCTGCGGGTTGCGTTTCGGGATAAGCCTGTGCATATCCAGCTTTTCACAGGCCGGCATGACAGCGGCGGCCAGCGATGGATAGTGTGTCACTTGGTGGTCGCCATTGTTTTTGGATTGTACTGCACTTATCACCAGGCACAGTGCAGTCATATTGCCGTGCTACAATAGTAAAAAAAAAACTTTTATTGCCATCTTTAAATTGTAATCCACAACGTCCCGCGCCGGAGCGTCCACGACCCGATGGATGAACCTTCTTAATATTATAAAGATATATATGAAGTTTGTTTGTGTGTTACACTTTCACGCCTTAGTACTTCACCAATCAATATAACATTTTGTATACATCGATCGGGAGTATAGAAAAGTATTTCATAATTTCATTTACGTTGATAAATTGCACTATTATGGCTTAATAGAGCAATACAGTACAATATCAACGTTAAACAAAATTAAATACATTTTCGCTTTCGTAATAAACATACCTGAATAACAATGTAATTAACAACTGATTGACTAACCTTTCTATCAGTGTCGTAAGAAAATTTTATTACCAAGGTATGCTCGTATTACATATTTTGTACACGTATTTCACACGTTAGGTGCACATATATAGTAAATATCTATAAAAACGTACAAAAAATATATGAAATTAGTACGTGGAAAAATATTATAATCGAGAATAACCCGTTACAATTTGTAAACTATATTATTTTTGAAGTCTCCGTCATCGATGGGTTACGGCGTCGTTGTCAGTGATTCTAATAATAACTTTGTAAATGTAGTAACAATGTCGACTCATTGTTAAGGTGCCTGCCAATTTCGTGTCATGTTTCGAAAATATATTAGCTTGTTTTATAATAAAGGCGCTACATTTACAGACTATTTTTATAAAAAGGTTACAAGATAAGTTTTTATTGACGCATGACTACGGACATCTGTTGGTCGTTATTAAAACTCGTTTCAAAATCGCTACATGGAATATAGATGGCGCAATTTCAAATGAAACCGAGATAGTTATAATATTTAATTTTGTAAATAAAATTCCGGTGTGCGTGTATTTTTAACTTGTTCCTGCTAAACATTTAGACAGATTTTGATATTTTTTTATACTTGAATGAATGAATGAATAAATGTAGATGACCACAACGGTCGAGATCTAGATTTCTTTATTATTTTCAGTTCATTTTTTTAATATATCTCACATAAAGAAACATACGATCCCTTTATTTTAGCCTTCCAACACCTCTCGATATTCTTATTAAAAAAAACCATATTCAGGTCTGTGATATGACGACGTCTATCTATCAGGCCCGTTAGTATCCCATAAAAATAACGACCTCTTGTCTGATCAAGCACTTCTTAATTATATGCATAACAATTCAATAGATATATGCTAAAAATGTAACATCTGAATTAATTTCGACGAAATTTTTAGAGGAAGTTAGAGGACTCTTCAAACTATTATTTAAACTACATATGATTACAATTTTCTATACGGAATTTGGTGTAAATATAAAACTAAATACAGTAAAATAAAAACAAATTAAAATAGAGCCTAGATATAGAATATTTAAAATTCTTTAGTTAATTTATTCCTATACTAGCTGAGCCGTGCAACTTCTTCTGCACCAAATCGGTTATCACTGGTGTCGATTATATTTTTAAACGCGAAATATTTAATAAACCTAAAACCTTATTGCAGCCACACCTACGTTGTCCAATTGTGAATCCAAACTATCAAGGGACTCACTCAAACACATACCCAGATGGTATGTGAGAAATCTTTTAAAATAAGCCTACAACCCGTTCGTAGCATCATCTACCGGGTTCAATTAAAATAAAAACTAACCTATATATATTGGCGATAATGTAAAAAAAAGCTTTAGAGGTCTATGGACCCCCAGTTTCTAACGAAGTTCCGTTCCCTTTTTTGTAGACGTTTACTATATAGTCAGTATAGTTAAATTATAAAATATCAAGTTGATAGAGTTAAATAGTAAATTAAACGATAAAATATATTCATAAAATAAATAATGATAAATGAAACACTGAATGATAACATAACTATTTTCAACTTGTATTAAAACTTTTTCACACTCCATTGTATTGAAGAAAAATATAAATATTAAAAAGATATGAGCACGACGCGTCAAATGTCACTTGCTGTAACTATTCATCTAAGAGCCAGGAACGGTTTCGACAACGAATTTCGATAAGCCAGATTTTGACATATTTTTATGTTCTTGCGAACATCGTGCGGGCTACCTGGCTGCTTTGTTTTTTTTTCTCGAACTGACTACGCTATTGACCCGGCAGGGTCTTCACAGCTTCACCGGACTATTACCTGGCTGCCATGCCGGTAAATGTTGCGTTTATTAGTGCATATCGCACCTTTACAGGCAAAAATATTGTTTTTTATACAATTTTTGCATGTTTTATTTTCCACTAACTTTGAAACGCTACTAAAACATTAAATTATTATTGCCAAACATTTTTGTTATTAACAATAATGTGCCCGATGCTATTTTTTTGTAAATAAAATAAGTATGTTCAAACCATGTTACGATAGCTGTAATTTTTATATTATTTCATTTAGACATAAAAGACGGTAAATTTATTATAATATGTATAGAATAACTTAGCTATAGCTATAGGTTAGCGCAACACTGGCTGTATGATAAAGACAGCGATAATGGTGGAACCGCCTATTATAGACGCATTTATTCAAGACTAGCGGGCCCGGCAGACGTTGTCCCGCCCTGATTATGAAAAAAATCCTTGACAAATTATATACTAAAACGTTCCTCATTAATCACTCTATCCACCGGTGAAAACCGCATGACAATCCGTTTAGTAGTTTTTGAGTTTATCGCGAACAGACAGACAGACAGACGCGGTTGGGGGACTTTGTTTTATACTATGTAATGATGGTGTCAGTCCCAAGTCATACATCTACGTTTATCGTTGTTTTTCATTGTTTACGGTGAAATCTCAATATCATGTATTCTGAATCCTGTTTGGAAGGGAATAATATATCTTCATATAAAAGAACCAGCTTTCCTAAAATTCTCGTTCTTCCAACGTTCCTGGCTCTTGTACTAAGGTGTCGCAAAAAACTCTAGTTTCATTTACTACAAATTTTTGTCTTTCGTTAACCTGGAAAACTCCTTGCGTTTTATGGAACAAAACGTAACCTAGATGTATCCTTATAATATTAGTTATCACTGTGCCAAGTTTCGTCAAAATTGAAACCAAATGTTTCATATGTACTTGATAATTACGCATAGGAATGTCATGTAGCCGTAGCTCAGTTATAACGTACTGGATTTTATACGGTCCGACGGAGCCGACGGTTCAAAACACGGCGATATTTTAATTTTTTGGTATTTTTTTTTAAGTAGCATAAGGAAATATAGCTTAATTTTTTAGCTAATCTGTCTGCTATATATAGCACAAAATAAAATTTACCAAAATCCGTTAAGAATATCATGAACTACAAATTTTTTACTTTGGTTCTCATGAAGCAAGGAAATCATTTTCACGAGAGCAATGTCGCCGGCATCAGCTAAATATAAATTTGTGGCACAAAGAAGACTTAAAAAATGATAAACTATATACAGTTAGATGTCGGCAAACACAACTATTACTTTCGTGGTTAGATGTTACTATTTATATTTACCTATATGAATGTATATCGTTTTTTAAGTAGAATAAAAGTTATCTTAATCAACGAATTTAAATGAAATAATAGTTGAAGTTATATAACTAAATCATATATTAGTTATATATATGCCATAATATAATCGTGGATATATTATGAGTAGGTATAACCCACAACAGCATATTTCTTTATAGATTATGCATATAACCTCAATTTCACCTAATGGTATTTGTTGCTATAGTCTAAGAAGACAAACACTCTGAACCTAGAGGAAGATTAGTTCGTAAGTGCAGCTGCCAGAATACACCTATCTATCTATCTATAAAGACCTATCTGGCGACAAACTTAAGGGTAGATGCTATCTAAGCGAGCTTAGAAAAAACCCTATTACCATGTGATCGATCGTTTCTATACAGAAAGTTCTGGCCCATTGCAAAAAATTCAAACCTACACCCGTCGACCGAATATCTCAGCACTCTATCACTGAACCATCATCAGTTCCAAAACGTTCAGCGTACGATTGTGACAGACTAAAGGGCCTATAAGGGACTCACGGGAGTTTATGGTTCCATGTAATTTTATAATAATTCTATTTTAATATAAATAACATTTAATTAGTGGTATAAAAAATATACAGAAGCTCATTTTAAATACTTTAGTCGTTTAATATAATATTTACGTGGTACGAACATATTATTTGCTTAATTTATTCCATACAATTCTACAAATATGTGTTTACCATCTAATTCATTTTAACTCTAAAATACTTCGACGACGGCTGCATTCCAAATCGCAGCTAAACTATTTGCGTAAAGTGAGATCGTATGAGAATGAGACATAAGTCACAGCGTATTTTCCACGTGGCCAGTCACACGAGTCATCCAGGGGATAATGCGACGTGTCACAGACCCCAACAAAGAGAGAATGTCAAAGAGCCCGCAGGCGCGCCGGAAACGATTTGACTGCGGAAGTTACGTCACAGTGGGGTCGCGCTATTATTCCCAAACGTTTTTATGAATTTAATAGGTGCCGAAGCCCTGTCACATTTAACTTTTAGAAATGGCGTTGTGGTATATGTATTTTAAAATTAATATGAATTTAGTGACACGATTTATTACGTAAATTAATCATACTAGTTGCATTTGAGTTGTAAATTTAAAAGTATAGTTTATTTAGGTACAATCACGATTCTGCCATAGTTGTGGGCTCATCGATGATGTGCACCACATCCTGGCAGAATGTGTTCGAAGAGAAGGTATTAAAGCTCGGCTGAATGTTTCTGGTTCATTCGACACGGGTTTTTACAATTCCTTATTGTCTAACCCTATTTCGAAAGATGCTAAAGAATTCAACAAAATTAATGTAAACTATTATTAAGTTTATTGTCATATAGTTATATGTTACTTAAGCGATATAGACGCAAAGGGGACTAAGCATACATTAAAAAAAATGCGATTTTAAAACCCGGCTTTGTCATATGTTTCACGTAGTAAACAATAACATACGTATTGTATTCAGTACGTAAATAGACGACAAAACAAGTAAGAGTTATTAGTGACGCAAAACAAAAAACCCAACTGTAAAAACAGTAAAACTTTCTTTAGTTACAATAATAAATGAGTTCTTTATTTAAGTATAATTGGTAACTAAAAACCTTTATTACTAACTTCTTTCCTTTTTGATTCATTATATAGCACATAATGTCTATGTTAGTATATGTCATGGTCACAGTTCAAAACCATCCTATCTATCAAACCGTTTACACTGCTGAGAGTGCCAAAAACAGACAAATATACAATTATATATACGCTCGAAAACTATTAACCTACTTCTTCTGGTAAATATATACACGATATACCAAAAACATGAATAAGTAAAAAAATTTGACATGTTTACTAATAAGATTTCGATAACTAACGTAAGTTAAAAAGTTCTATACTTAAGTGACCGACATAGCTAAGGTCAAACGGGCATTGTTAATTTTATAGAGGTCATTTTTCGGCGAAAATTATTCCGTATCACATTAAAGAGATACGTTCTACTAGGTATATTTCGTAATATTTAAGTAGCTTCAGTAACCTATTACTTGATTGAAATAAACTACCTGGTAATCGAGAATTTATTATACACATTCTGATACAGCTATGTTATAATCAGCCAATTTTCAGACGCGCTACAACAGACCTCCAATTTTTTAAGAGAAAACTAACGGCTAAAGAAGCCGCGCTTAGCGATTTTTGATAGGAGAAAAACTTATGGTTTCGCAACACCCATGACCTCGACATGCTCGACATATATTGAGCTAGCCTAGCGACGCATAATATAGCGGCCTGTATACATGTAATATTGATATTTTGTATTGAGCTCATCCAGCCCATTACAAATTTGATTAATAAAAAATATATATAAAAATGAATATAATTATTGCTCGGAGTGCCAATAGATGTGAAAACCAGATTAATGTTAATAATTTCAATTTACAAATTATGAAAATATAAGAGTATATATACTAATATTATAAAGAGGTAAAGTTTGTGACGTTGTAAGGGGTAGTCTCAGGAACTACTGGTCCGATTTGGAAAATTATTTTAGTGTTATATAGCTCATTTATCGGGGAAGGTTATAGGCTACATATCATCACGCGAAGACCCATGGGAAATAACCATTCCACGCGTACAAAGTCGCGGGCAGAAGCTTATATTAAATAATTATATTATCTATACTAATATCATAAAGTTTGTGAGGTTTTAGGGGGTAATAGGTATCTGGGGAGCCGGTGAAAAAATGGTCGAACGAAAACGTTTCTTACGAACGCTGCCTTAACGATGAGAGATATATGATTGAGTTCTAGAAAAAAGTTGTAGCTTGATAATGCCTTTTACCGCCCAACGAAGTGGGCACGGGTCAGCTAGTATGTAATACATCTAAAAATTCAAAAAATAATCCAGCTATTCCATTGTTTTTAGTTTTCACTTCTGTCTGTACTACTCGACTTTTGTCATAATAACTGAATTTAATAACCTCTAACACGATTGTTTGAACTGAGTTATTAAAATTTAAAAGAGGGACCCACTTTTTATCTATTTTATAACTTGATTTGTATGAACAAGCTCATCCTGATAAATTAAATCAGAACGAATTTCTTTGGTGATAATTGATGTTGAGCAAGGTGGCATTTGTGGAATTTTTAATAACCAATACCTAAGTAAACGTGTCCAGAGCTATAGATACACTGATTACGTAACGCTTGAATGGATACGAACGTAGGTGGTTGTGGATAAAATTATTGTTGTTGGCTCGATGTTTCTACCTAATGTATAGTTTTCGAGTGATTACGTAAGCGATCTTGTTAGTGCGACGTCATATTTTGGTAATAAAAGTAGTGTGTTTTCGACGCGAACGGAAGCGAAATGTTTGCAATTTTTCCGCATCAAGACGCCGGTTCAATTACTTTACGACAGAACACATGAATACTATTCCTGTCGAACACCTCTCGGCTATAAAGTATTTATAGCTCGTCAAATTGGTGTTTCATGCTGCTTTATTTCTTATTTTATGTTTCTCAAAATATGTTTTGCATATAATTAAAAATACATGCGTGTAGTTCACATGTCGTAGAAATGAAACCTTCAAAAAGAAAGCGAGAAGAGCGTATGTCTCACTATTCTCCTATACCTGAAAGCGAGCGAAACACGCTGAAGCTATTACTGGTTTCAGCATGGGTAGGCTCGCCCGGGGTAGTACCACCAGACCCACAGAAATACCGACGTGAAGTAACAGTGCTTGCATTATTGCGTTTCGTTCGGTCAGTGAGTTCTTTCCCTCTTCCCTCCCCTCACCCCTTCCCTCAAAACACAATCTGGCAACGCACTTGCGACTCTCCTGGTGTTGCTTGTGTCTATGGACGGCGGTGATCACTTAACATCAGGTGACCGGTTTACCCCCACCAATTTTCGTCACACAAAAAGTTTGGGGATCATAATTTCAAGAATTTAACTCCAAAAAGATTTTATTTCAAATCGAGTTTTGTAGGTTATTCAAGATACAAAATTATTATACGTTTGAATAATTTTGTTTATGTATTTTCATAACTAATAATCAATTAAATTAGAAAACTAATCTCGTAACCAACCTTGTTATTGTATTATGAGATCATATTAAACTATTGATAAGCTCAATTAGCCATAACGATGCAATTATAAGACGCTGATAGCACACGACTTCATGCGTATAAAAAACTTTACTGATAAAACAAATGAGTTACATAATATGGAAGCAAATTTAATCACAAAAAATATGCTTATATATCTGTAGTTGCTTGTACAAAACATCTATCCAATGTAAATATTTATACAATCCAATATTTCAACTAATCAAATATATGGACTAATATTTTTATATAGAAATACCTACTGATCTTATAATAATTAATTTTAATTATTAAGCCGATCGAATTAAATTACCATTTGGTAATTGAATTTTGGAATTAGCTTAAACATATTTCTATTCATTCACTTAATATACTAGATGCTACCACGAATAATTATTTGTTTTAATTAATATTTGAGTTTTAGTAAAATCAACTAAATTTCATAATAGTCAACAGTATGGTACAGAATCTAATTTTTTTTAGTACCAGTTACCATAGTTATTATATGATATAATGTATGGCCTAAAAACCAACTTTCACGGCACCTGGTAAAAAAATGTTGGAGTTTAACAAATTCAAACAGATATATCACCATTTATGTACCAGATGAAACGTTAGATACTGCTATACTTCATGGTCAAATTTAACACATAAAATAATAATATCAATACAAATACTGATAGACAACAAAGAGAACCTTAGGTAAAGTTTGTTCTAAGAATTTCAAAAGTATGGATAATAATTTCAATAAACCTAGATTGAATGTCCGGTGATAAAACTATCGAGCGGCGACCTGGAGTTAATAACTTTCGATAATAAAACGGACTATAAACCCTTTTGTTTGTTCAAACTTCGAAAAATTATCCTTTAGGTGGTTGGCTTCACTTTCACTTCAACTGACGGTCAGTGACATTGTGCTTTCGCATAGATGCTTAGAGGATTGAGTATAATTTTTGTATGTTTCTAGATAATTAGTACAAATATTAAGCACCTATTGTTTAAATTGATTTAAAACTAGAATCGAGTGCAGTTTGTCCTCCATAAATATTGCTACTATCTAAACATTCACCCGGTACAGATTAAGTGTTTTAATAAAACAATGTACTTTTTAATACTTTTATATAACGCATTCCTACAAAGACGGTGAACATAGACCGTGCCCATCCTTACTATCCTTACTAATCCTAACTAATATTATAAATGAAAAGTGAGTTTGTTTGTCTGTTACGCTTTCATGCCTTAACTACTTAATCGATCATTGTTTTTATCACTTTTAGCACTGTCAAGGGTACAGAAAAGGGTATAGGGTACCTTTAATTTAAAAAAAAACTGTGTCCAAGGCATACACGAAATGTACATTAAACCGAGTGAAGCCGTGAGTAAATAGTAACATTATAAATGCGAAAATGAGTTTGTTTGTTTCGGCTTCACGCCTCAATTACTCATGAAATTTTCGATACAGATTGTCAAGAGCACAAAAAAAGGATATATCAGGTTATCCATAAAAGAAGTACTGTTATTCAGTGAGAGAACAACTCTACATTAACGTTAGCTAAGTCGTGAGCAAAACCAGACATACAATAACAACACATTTTTTACACTTGAACGACGTATATCGGACCAATGAAACAAGTTCAAGCTCAGTGAATCAGGCAAGGTTCTTCAGTCTATCAGCGCTTAGTACGTCAAAAAAAAAATATTACAACTTATTTTTTTTATATTATAGGAGGCAATCGAACAGACGGGTCACCTAATGGTAAGTGATCACCCCCGTCCATAGACACTAGCAACACCAGGGTGTCGAGGAGATTGGTCTCCGGCGCTCTAACTAACCGAGTGAAATGCAACAATGCAAGCACTGTTACTTCACGTCGGTTTTCTGTGAGAGGGTGGTACTACTCCGGGCGAGCCGACCCATTCATGCTGAAGCCAGTAGTAGCTTCAGCGTGGCTCTACCACCTACAAAAACTTACTATGTTAATACATATATAACTAGCGAAAAATTAGATTTGTAGACTTTCGGGATCAGCTGTCAAATTGCACTGTACTCACCATTAAGTACAGTGCAGTCACTTGTACTAAAAAAACGATATAATAAATATTTATTTTCTCTTTGTAAACAAGAATTAATTTTATACGCCAACAGTACCTCATAATTGCAAATTGTTAAATATTTACTTACGTAGTGAAAAAGATGATAATTTAAATAAGCAATGTAATGACTCATTGAACTTTGCATCAACAGACGGTAACCCGATAATAGTAAACAGCGCGTTATTGGCAAAAACAAATTAATAATTTGATTTTAGTGAAGCGCATTATTGGAATGTATATGACGTTAATTGAAACACCAACGTTGTTGCCCCTGCATCAGCGGCGCGTCGTCCACGAGATTGAATAATTTAATTGACGGCGATTTATAATTTAGATAGAGGTTATTACTGACCCCTCAACGTTGTCAACATAGCATATCGTCCTCGACATTCACCGCTGCGAATGTCGCGGAACTATAATTTAACAGGAAACAATGGAAACCAATTTAAACAGACCTTCAATTCGTTCGGATCTCGAAATTATTTTACGAAGTCGTAAATGGTTTATTCATTCTTGACTGATAATTTATTAAGAGAGTTAAGAGAATTAACTGTTTTTAACACAATAAATTTAATACATATTATGTATAAAATACAATGAATTGAAAATTATACATTACCTAACTCATAGGTTAAAGATTAAGAAAAGTGTGTGGTTTTCATATAAGTAGTTATAAACATGCCAAAAAAACTCTTGTGTGTAAGTTAACCATGGACATTAAGCTGCACTCTGAAATCTCCTCGCGTTTTGTTTGCAATTTTAAGTCTCACCTAACACGAACTGGGAATAAAATTCCACGGGATTTTTGCTAAGTAGTTAGTATATAAACTTCTCAGCAGACACGTAAATGAAATGTATAACATAGCTAAAATATCAATGTTTTACACCTACTCCGGCGTGAAAGCCTTCTGAAAAGAATTTTTCATCATATGATATGCTTAAATTGAGAAATTTATTTTCATATACTGTAGAAAGGCATAATAATTATACAATAAATCATAATTTACTATGTCTAGAGTCTACTATGTACTCTTCCGTCACTGATTATATCCAAACTGCAGCACGTCAAATTTGTATCAAATCATAAATAATATTTTGCTAATTTTATTTGTCTAATTCATGTACACAGAGGTTATTCCGGTATTACAGAATTGCAAGAAAAACTGCGCTCTTATTTTTCGCAGTGACTCATAACATTAAGGAAAAAAAAACGAATAAAAAAAGTGCAACCAATTACATCACTAAAGTATAAAAAAATGTTGTAGGTTTTTATATTACCTTTGTATATCTAGCATTATATTTGTGTTTTTCTGTGACCTTGAAAAGTGTGCAGGATATAAATTCAATATGCAAGCCCGTAGTATTATTTATATTGGGTACATAATTTATATATACATAATAACAAACTCGACATTAAAGGAGTCTTTAAAAAATACGGTTTCATTTTAAATCCACTACTTATATTTCTCTTTTTATCTATACTTAAATAATTTTATGAGTAAAATTATTTTCTAACATAATTGAGTCTGTCAATCTTTAAGTAAAGTAAAGTAAGAAGTAAAGATGGATAATATTAAAAAAAATAAAACAAAGTACAACTCTCGCCAAAGTTTTTGACCGCTCTGAATTTAGCTGCGTAGAGCACAAATTTAAGTATAAATATATATTAACTTATGTGTATAAGACAACTCGAGACAACTTAAGAATAAATACATGTCAATTGTAGATATAATAATAATAATTTAAGTAAAATATATTGTATTAAACTTTTGGCGATATTTTGCTGAAACCCGATCCTACAACTAAATTCGGAGCGGCCAAAAAGATTGACGAGGACTGTATAGATTAATATCTCGAGTATATTCCACGTGATCTTATTAAATTCTCCACCTAGATATGCTGAGTGTGACAGTGTTTATTAATAAAATAGAAGCCAGCCAGCGATGTTACACAAAAGAGTTTTATTGATCTTTTTACGATTTCGCTAATCTTATCAGCGTGTCTAGTAAAAAAGTAAAAAAAAAATACAGTTTAGTTTGCTTACATCATAATACATCTAATGAGGCTAAATTATAATATTTTAATTCTTAATTAAAAAAGTATAGGACATCTTAAGAAACCTAAAACACTAATCTACGAATGTTATACTGTAATTATAATCTCTATATAAAGTACAAACATGATACATATTTAAATCTGTAAAAGCCATACTGCAAAATAACGCGCAATGCGTTTACGACCTGAGTCACCAAAGGCCATTTAGAACTGATTTAGACGATCCAAATATTTTCACGGACGACGCACTTGCCTCTCACGGTGTACGATATATTCTTGTAGTTAACACGAAAATGTGCAACATATAATTGAGTAAAATAACTTCTTCCATTAACTACAGTTTCGATTTTTGAAGTATATTCGATTTGTACCATAATAATAATAAAGGAACAAAAATATAACTATCCTGTAAATATCAGAATTTTATATCTTTAAATATTCAAGATATTGCTATCATAGAAATGTGTGTAGTTAGTTATCAGCAACAATTTATATATTAACTCCATTCGGTATTTGGTCTATATGTAATTATCGTGTTTATGATTGTGTACACTCGTCATCACGATAAGACGTATATCTCATGACCGCAGTATTGCAAACAGCTGTCTATTATCTACTCTTATATATGCTATGCTACTGTTAAAACGAATTAATTAAATAATACGGTCTAATAAGATTTCTTTTAAATAAATTTTTGCTAAATATTTTATAAACACCTGGCACCTTCTAAGCCGGAGAAATATTTATCATATACACTGAATCCAATTCAATTGTTACATAAAGCTTCGTTGCAGTTTATTTTCTTGTTAAAGAAGTTATTTCGCTATTAATGTTCAAACATAATTTATATATTTTAGGTCCCTATATTAATACTAAATTATGTGTAAGCAAATACACAAAATTATTTTAATTGTCTATCATTATCAAATAAATAGATGGTTATTTCTTTTCATAGGTAAGTTTTCATTATACTTTAACCATTTTGAGTAAACGTAAATACTTATCTGCAAGATATGAAATGAGAATACAAACTAATATAAAATGCCTACACTACATATCTATAGCTACCAATTTTTAGAAACAATGTATTATGGAATTTATTAATACATTTTTCTGAATGATTGTATAATATAATGTATACCTTAGATTCATGCGTTGTAAATTGTAAAACAAAATTCTCAAGTCATATTTAAAAACTTGTGATTACATAAACAGAAGAAGATATTATTTTTCTAGAAGGGAATAAATACAACACATATATTGAAACAAACAAATGGAAATTCGGAATATTTAAGACTTTAATGTAATAAGTTAATTTACATACTTTGGGAATACTGTTATGAAATATTTTTCCATTTCATAGAGATATGATACATATTACTCTTTGCTACTTATATTTATTTATTTTACAAAAACACATATATATTTACCTTATTAGGGTCAAATACAGCCAATAGTTTCGATGAGTAGGTGTCCTATAATATGAATAACGAATAACGAAACATAAAATATAAGAGTATATTAATCTTTGATGTATTATTTTAACAACCATGCAATGCAACGTCAACTATTATTCTACACACTAGAGCAAAATGTTGTTATTTAATTATAAGTTCTAAACATGTTAGTTCAGTCACTTGTATCGAAACATTCGCAAAAAGTATCTTCCAATTGTTAAAATTATTATTATCACTGCACACCAAATCACAACGTGCGGAGAAGCTGGTCCACTCTTGGACTCACCGGAGTTATTCGTCTCCTCTGCGCTTCCCTTCGCCGTAAAACGAACAAACTCTTGTAAATGACTGGGTAGTCGCTGAACGTCTTTCTCTTTACCATCTTCAATCACTTTTATTTTATGTTCTATTATTTTAGGTTCATTATATACATTTTTATCGAACTCCCGTTCATCTTCAGTCTCGGGATCTTTAATACCGAGTTTCTCCCATCTCTCTCTAGCCCTACATATGAACTCTTTTTCAATCCTATTATTAACCTTTGAGTCAATAACATCAAGTGCAGACAGGCTTTTAGAGATTGTCTTTGATGCCGTTGAAGGTTTTGTTATTTTTATTATTTTTTGTTGCTTTCTTTCCTCTCTTTCTGCCATTTGAGTTGCATATTCTGAATATATTTTTTCTCTTTGTAATTTTTCTTGATTATAAAATAATGGAGATTTTAAATTATTTTCGTAATTTTCTTTCTCTGGCCCATGTTTACTCATTACTGTATCTCTGGTTTGTGAAGTGAAATAGTTATTAGAATTTTTAATATCTTCATTAACTAAGTCCTTCTCAGTGATCAATGGAGCTCTAGGCCCTTTTCTCTGAGCAGCCTTGGAAAAACTATTTTTCATTTCTTGGAGACGTTGAATTTCTGCGTCAACCTCTTTTTCTTTTCGACGTATATATTCCATTTGTTGGTCACATAAATCTTTAGGTAATGAAGGTCTTCGAGGTACATTAGAGCTACTAACATGATGGTGGACATCAGTATGGAATCTATGCAGGTCTTGTATCGAAGATATATCGTTTTCTATTTCTTTATTTAAGTTGCCAGTCGAAAAATGAAAGACTTTTTTCTCATTTCTTACAGAACGAAAAGAATTATCCATAAAATCAGAATTTTCATCGCTTTCAAATATTGAAGTTGAGAATTTTTTTGGTTTTGGTAATTCAACTGGCGGCAACGTTCTCGAAAAATCACGGGCCATATTATTAATCTCAATTTTATTCCCCGATATATTTTCTGTAGATCTGAGATCTTTTTCTAATTGCTCTGAGCTATTATGATAACGATTTTTTAAAGAATTAACATTAGCGCTTATAGAGGGATCACATAACAAGGCTAATAAACGACTTCCAGTTTGTGACTTGAGTGGTATAACGGGTGATATTTCAGGAAGGTCATCAGATTTATATCGTGTTTTTATCATGCTATCCTCATATGTCTCATAATTGCTTCTACGATCAGCAAACTTATAAGGTATATTTACAAGATCAAAGTTATCATCTCTTGATAAATCTGTGTTAGTTTTTTCTATTAACATCTTTTGTGATGGTGATAAGCAAAGATAGGCAGGTTCTGTGCTTGTTACCACTTCAATCCGATGCTCTTCATCTTGAGACTTCTTCAGAGATGAAAAGCGAGGTTTAATTGGTGGAGGTATATTTTCCTTAGTTTGTGTCGGTACTGATAACTTTTCAATAGGTAACAATGGATCCTGATAATAATCAGAAATATTATCATTACGTGATTGACTGATATGTACGTGATTACTTATACCTTCAGTAGAGCTGCGAATATTTTGTAATCGAGCAGAAACAGATGCCAATTCTTCTAAAATTTTGTCACCGTAAGGAAGAGAAGCAATTTTCGTTATGCAGAAGTTTTTTAAAGTAGAAGGTTGTTTCATATTATACATACATTTATTTTTTTTCTCTTCTGTGGATTCGGTTATACAATCAATAACATCTTTGACGTGACTGTGTATGTTGTCAGCATCTAGTACTGCATTCTCACACGGTTCATCTTGTTGAATATTAGATACATCATTTAAAGATGAATATGTGGGATTATATTTTGCCGTGCACTGGGAAGAAGAAACACTACTTGAAGAATCTTGTCGCGTATAATTGTCATTTTTAATGTTTTCCTTAATATCTCTATTATCTTCAGGGGTTGATTCTGAATCGGAAGCAACTTCCTTAATCAAATTATTAAAAGCATCATTTAACTCACATTTGATTACTTTGATTTCTAGATCAAATTTCTTATTACTCTTCTGGGTTGAATTTTTGTCACCTAGAGAATCTGTGTCTTTCTCTTTAATTTCAGAGCCACATTTTGTTTTTAAGTCATTATTTATGCACTCATCAAGTTCTTTTACGTATAAATTAGTTTTTATATCATCGGTAGAAAGTATAACTATCTCGTGTGAAACTTCTTTCGGGTTTGTAGTCTCAGTTAAACTATTATCAACCTTTACAATATGTTCAAAGCTATTAGAATCAGATTTTGAACTGTCGTTTTTAGTCGTCACAAATGTCTTTTTTAACAAATTTTCTGTATCCGTTACTTCAATCGTGGGTGTTACCATACGTATTGAAACATCAGTTTCAATACCGTCATCAGTATCTTCCTCTATTTCATGTAGTGAACTAGTACTACTTGAGGAATCAGTTAAATAGACTACCTCAGCACCTGTCATTCTTTCGACGGTTTTCATCGTCCAGTCACCGCGTGCTTCACTTACTTCTGGTTCTTTTAATTTTGCTCCGACTAAAAGACATTCTTGTTGCACTAGATGACTTAATGGCTTATAACGCAGAGAACTAACATTCTTTGTAGTAAATTTATCTTTAATCGTGCTTTTATTTTCAAATACATCATCATCTAAATCTTCAATATCACTTTTCTTGTCACTTAA
Source organism: Antheraea pernyi (assembly GCA_015888305.1). NCBI lineage: Eukaryota > Metazoa > Arthropoda > Insecta > Lepidoptera > Saturniidae > Antheraea > Antheraea pernyi. The sequence goes on along the minus strand of MU158808.1, from coordinate 825,450 downwards.
ATATGATTGTCGGCGTGACGTTGCTGATGATTCTCCACTAACCTCTTCATCGATCACATCTAAGACCCTCGGAGGGCCTAGTCGTTGTATGAAAAAATCATCAGCTGATCCTTTTTTACGTAACCTATGCTTAACTTCTTGATTTACAATTTGTTCTATTGTACTTTTTATTTCTAAAGAATGAATATTATCTGGAGTAGTCGACAACTGCAGAGTTTTTAAGTAATTCCGAAGAGAAATTTCTTCTTCGGGAGTTAATGTTTTAGTTTCCTCACAATGAGCAACATCGAGCGGCAACGTGGTTATTGAAAGAATTTCTTTAGCAACTTCTTTCGACAGAGGAATACTACTTTGAAATTCATCTATTTTCTCCCATTCTACATCTGTCTCAGAGTCATATATTACAACATTACTATAATCAATTATAGGATTGACGTTAGATTCTTCAATGTGAGAGCAATTATCTTCCGTAATCTCAACAATTTTTGGATCATCGTCGTTATCGAGACTTTTGCTCTTAACAGTATTTATTAATTTCGATTTACTCTTAACCCTTTGCTCGGGTACCTCAACAACGTATGCAAAAACCTCTTGGTTACTAGAACTATCAGAAGCTAATGAAAGTTTTGTGCTTATAAATTCTTCGTTCAGAGGAATTATATTATCAGAACCTTGATCAGTATTGTTATTATTATTGAGATCTTGACTTACTTCTTGAGCATGTTCTATATTTTCAGATAATATATTTCTTTGTATAGTTTCAGAATTTGTTGCATTGGTTTGATTCTCGCATTCCAGTTCACAAATTTGCTCTTCTAATTGTTCACTAGATAATTCCGATCGCACAGAGTCACTAGGGCATGTTTCAGGACGGTTGTTTTTATTTTTTCGTTTATTTTTATTGTTCCTACGCCGCTTTGATTTATCGGGCATGATTTAAATATCGATACACATTTATCACTGACAAAACACAATCATTATCACATCACTAATGTTCCGTTCACGACGTAGCGCGTTTCGCGACACCCGGTATATTTTACGTAGGAGTGATTGTTTTGGCAAACTACGTTTCAACGTGGGTGTTAAAGGTTCTGCTAGTAGTTAAACTACAAGGGCCCGCGGGAAGGAGATGTCCGATCGGTTTCGAGGTTAGTTATTGTAATTATCTTTTCGGCGAGCGGTCGCCGTCCGCGGCAGTCGTGCACCCGCGCGGCGATTTACTGATAATTATAAATGGGTTGAAGTGCGCGAGCGCGCTCTGTGGACTTTATTTTTACGCGGAGACGTGTATGCGAGTGTAGCGCGCACGACGCCGCCGCGCCATCGCAACGCCACGAAGGGAGCCCGCTCGCCGTCGCCCGCTCGGCTCTATGTCGGTAGCGTTATTATCAGACACTATGTAAATCGTAATGGTATTGCTAATTAATATTGCATACACACTCTATGACTGTTTTAGGGGCGACTAACGGGGAGGAACTCAAAAATAATATAGCTTCTTCGCCTTATTCAGACCGGTTTAGGATGTAAAGAACTCAAGTTTTATTGTTTGGAAGACACAAAGAATACATACGCAAGTGTACATCTATATTCATATGTTGATAAGTTTTATATTTATTTGTATATGAGAAGAGAGATCTTATCGAACGCTTTAATACGTTAATATATTTAGTGAAACAGAGTAGGTATCTTTAATAAATAATGATACTAAATATATGTTTAACAAAGAAAGGGCTTAGTATATAAACCTTTATAAAACATCACATTTAATTTTTAATAAAAACAATTATAAGCATTAATCAAAGTAAATTTACAAGAGGAACCATAAATATTAAATACGACTTAAAAACATACGTAAATTTGAGGTAAATCTTACATTTGATTTAATCTGAATCCCACTTGTATAGTTTAAATGCACGGGATATTACGTGTAAAGTATTACAGTAGATTAGCTGGACCCAACCCACTAGATCGAGAATCTAGACTTGGAGGCCATCAAAACTGATTGACCACTTCCACTGGCGCAACGCAGTTACATTCTATCATATGTACTTATTGAGTTATTTTGAAGATCATTCGTATAAAAAATGTATAGAAAATAATTTTAAAACAAGCCTATTCATATTATTGTGTTTGAGGGAATTGTAAGCGAATTCATAAATCGATTAAACAAACATAAGTCAAGTAAAGAGGAATGTTGCAATATAAAGAATATTATATGCTAGATATTACATGAATTATAATATTATATAGACAGAATAATTGCTATTTTCATTCAAATTAATATACATATGCAAATGCACTAAATATGCTCATGTAACACGTCAAAGGAATAAGTATTGAATCGTATCAAATTGCAATCACCCCTCTCTCCCTTTATATTGTCAATTCCAAATGATTTCTTTGCGAAAACAACAACTTTGGAAAAAAAAACACAAGCAAGCGGTAATCCGTTTCTAAAAACAATAATTATCGTTCCTATTATATTTACGTAAGTCTTTATTGCTAACGGGTCTTATTTACGCTTAATGACTTGCATTATAGAATTAGTATTAAATGAAACTATACAAACGACAACAATGGACTTTCACGTATACGTTACGTTTATTTATACAAATGTTTTGGCGTTAAAACATTAAATACATATACACACATGAAAACTATGTTATATTTCGTTTGGTTTTCGTATAATTAGAGGACGAATGTGAAAATGTTAATTTACTTAAATCTTCATTTATATAGTTCGGAGAAAATCGTACTCGGATTTTATTAGTGAGGGGCTATAAACTGCCTACATATAAACTGCATAAGACACATTGTTTCTACGAATGTTGTGTTTCTACTTATTTCAGTAGAAAAGTTAATAAAATGACATTTATAAGAATATCTGTGTAAAAAATATTGGAAGTGTTGTTGGAGTTTTAAATTACAATTTTTTTTTTTTAATTGAGGTATTAGGATTTGGTACCGGTTTCACTCATGTTAATGTCACTCGCTGGTAATATATCTTTGTATTAGGAAAATAATGTTATGTAAAAAAAAATTGAGTTTACGCATTACAAATAAAAAATCAAATCTTTTCTGTTTGTAACATATAATTGACGGATAAGCTTACTCGTATAAATAAAAAAAATATACAACAAATCTGTAGATATGAATAAAACAGAATAATATTATAACGTTTGATCTTGGCAGAGAAAACACCGAAGTAAACTTTACATTGTAGCTGTAAAATTGTACTCCGCAGTTGAACAACATAAAAACGTTATAGCCTGATATATATAAATAGTTACAGCCAGCAGTTAAGTACATCTTCCACTGGAAATTTGGCAATAGTTTGTCATTATCCTGAATATTAAAATATGAAAAAAAATGGTCGACTTTAATTTTCGTCCTACATAAATAGGTAAATCATATCAATACCTGTATCTCTTCTATTTCTGGATCTATTCTTTAATTAATATTTTGTTTAGTAGCTATCGACGTTAGTTTTATCAATAAAAATATTTGGAGATAGTTAATTTTATTTTCATACAATCAACGAGTCTAACCCTTTTTTTATAAATCTCCATTCGTCATATTTCACGCTCCTTACGTCTACAGCGTAAAATAATTATAGCAAACTCAATACAGATAATAGTATTCATATATTAAGACATAAAATCAAATTTGTGCCGCTTATTATGGCCTAATTTCGACAGCTTAACGACCACTAGTAGGTATTCATAAAGCTACAGCTATTAAATATATATATTTATGCATAATATTTATTATTTCCCAAGAAAAATAATTAAAATCGTTTTAATATTCGGGTTAACTGAACGCGTGTCCCTGAATAAATATAGATAATGATTTTTTTTTCTATTAATATACTCAGAAGCATGTAACGCATTGATGAACTCACCATGAACCAAAAGGGAACACGGTTTATGATTTAACTTTATAATACTGGGATAGCATTTCCTCAATATAACGGGAAAATGTGCCAAGCCATATCACTCGTTGGCGTACCATACTGCATTTACAATGAGCTCATGCGTCTTAATAGATTTCAGTATTCCGATATTCTATTTTTATAACTAACGTAAACATAAATAAGCATAAGGAAATTTCGAAGCTTTCTCCACACTGTTTATTGTATTTTCTATTAGAATGAATCATATAATATAAGACATCTATATCTATGCTTCTTTACTACTATTGTTAAAAGAAATGACTTGATTTTTTGTTCGTAATATATACAAAAACTACTTAACTGATTTCAAAATTGTTTTATCCTTTAGAAAGCTTTATTATCAACGTATTAAATACATTACAAAATATACATTGACGCGAGTAAAGCCCCTGTTAAAAGCCAGTATGTACATAAAATTGAAGTGTCTATTCTTTGTTCAGTCTCATCTTCGAAATGGCTAGACTGATTTAATGAATGTAGGGAACTTTTCAGTGCTGAAGTATCTTAAAATCGCTAATAAATATTATAGGAATAATTACTGTTAGGTGTTACGGTTATGTATATACATATACTCAATCGCTTGTCATATGAACGTGCGTTTCAATAGTTAATGTTGTCTCTGTAATCTATTCATGATTAAGAGTCGTTGTGTCACATTATATTGACTCTTTAGTAATCATCACAACTATTACAATTTAAAAAAATTAGTACCTGTAAAGTAACTTTTTCGGACGGTAGTTTTACACGGTGACAAAGAGTCATGCTTCTTCGTGCGTGCAGCCGGCGTTCATCGATTTATAGACGTTATCACATCAATTTTTCAATTTGATGACAGTTGTAAGACAAACGATAATCAGAAACTGTCAAATTATTGTGTTATGAACGTGTTTTTCTATTTAGAGGGTTTTAGAGTTCGATCACAATTTCATCTGATATTAAATACGATGTGGTTAAACGTGCTAAATCTAGAGGTTACTGACTCTAAGGTTCAGCTAAGGACATTAGAAAAAACTCTACGGCCATGCTATGCTTTCGAAAGATGTTTTTATTCCATTAAAAATTAAGTTTTAAAATTGGAACCCAAGTAATATCCTTTTTTTATATCATAGGAGGCAATCGGACACGTGAGTCTTGACATCAGGTGATGTTATGTGATCACCACCGTCCATAGAGACTTGCAACACCAGAGGAGTCGCAAGTGCATTGCCAGCCTGTGTTTGGGGTGAGTGGGAGGGGGTACGGGAGACGGGGGAGGGGGATGGGGAAGGGGACGTGGAATGGGGAAGGGAAGTGGGCCTCCGGCGCTCTCACTGACCAAACGAAACGCAACAATGCAAGCACTGTTACTTCACGTCGGTTTTCTGTGAGAGGGCGGTACTACCCCGAGTGAGCCGACCCATTCATGCTGAAACCAGTAATAGCTTCAGCGTGGCTCTACCACTTACGGAAATCTGGTAGGCTGTACCTCATCGTGGTGTTACTGACTCATTATCATTTAATTGTGAGCGGCGCTAATTTTTCTAAGCATAAGTTACAATAAATCTAGGAAGAAATGAAAAATGTAGAGTATAATTTATTATGTACTAGCTGGCCCGGCAGACGTTGTCCTGCCCTGATTATAAAAAAAATCCTTGACAAATTATACACTAAAACGTTCCTCGTGAATCACTTTATACACTGGTGAAAACCGCAAGACAATCCGTTCAGTAGTTTTTGAGTTTATCGCGAACAGACAGACAGACAGACGCGGTAGGGGATTTTGTTTTATACCATGTAATGATATCAACCGCGTTAATCAATCATAACATACAGGACTGACATAATGTTTTTGAACTACCACGCAAGCGTAAGATAAAATTAACTAATACTTTATTAAATGGATTCAACTCATTTCATTCAAATCATTTCAATTTATCTAGAACTATGAATAAATTTTCCGACGAATAGATTTCTATTTATGAAAAAAATAATCATAAACGATAATAACACTGAACAAATGGGTCAAGACTCACTCTTGTAACAGTACTGTTTTAAACTGCGAACAGTTTATTTCTAGAGCGAATGTTTCTTGTTTTTATGTCAAAATATAATTTTGCAGCGGCATCTATATTATCTAATTTTATCCTCTGAACAATTTATTCATTCGTTTCAGTTATTGCAGAAAGATTTACACAGCGAACTCGATGCACCGCGCCACGTTCTACTGCAGCCACAAATAAACAATGTGAACGCTTGACCTTCCAAAAATATCATTTGATATTCGCCCTCTGCTGCGCTGAATAGCTTTCTTCGTGACAATATAAACAAATTTAAATATTTGTTTGTGACGACTGTGGTATAATAAACTGGCGCTTGAAATTGCGATGCATGACATAATCGCCATACAAATCCGGGCCACCGTGCCAAAATGACTACGGCCGCGGCCGCTAGCTGCGATCTCGTTTTTTTGGCACACAGTCAAAGGGTTATAAGGTGAATGTGTCGACTATACGCGTGAAAGAATTTCTAGTGTAAAATATTTCTTTATTTAAGTAAGTATTGTAAATGATATTTTACAAATGTTATACTCGTATTAGAAAAAAAAGGAAAAATTAAAGAGACTGCATAATTTTTTTTCTCAAACTGACTACTCTATCGGCCTAGCAAGGCCTTAACAACTTCACCGAACTACTAAGGCGAGCGCTTAAGGCACTCAGGCGATTTTATTTTGACAACTAGATCAAGGGTTTTTTTTTCATTTTATTAATTTCCTATATTATATTACTATTACTGAGAAAATTCTGAAACCACGAATCCTGAAAAAAAAACCCAGAAAATGCAGTCCTCGCGGATAGTCTAATGTTGGCTAGTTTTCTGTTACATAAAAATGGCAATATAACAAACAAACCATAATCATGAAGAACTTCGTTTTTAACCGGAACGAAAAATTTTAAACCTAAAAGAGCCCATCAGACTGTGTAATTATATAATAATAATGATAAATACATTGCTACAACAAAATAATCCCAAAGAGGGTAGGCGTTAGGCAGGCGACCGATCGTAAAAATTAAGCCAAATCATATACCACAACATGACAAACGTGTTGTACCGACCCTACATATGTGGGATAAGGGTAAGAAGAAGAAGAAGAACTAGCTCAAGGGTGCACGGCACACCTCGGCTTGGGCTGTTGCCTAGTTCATGCAATTCGCGAGCTAACTGAGCTAATCTAAGCGAAGCTACATATTCATACTTATATGAGTTATAGAAATATATATGTGTGGCTGCATAATTAATGTTCTTTAAGAAGAAAAGTCAGGAAAGAAAATTTCTGGGAACTCTTCTACAAAAATACATGTCTATAGTTTATATACCGTCGATATTCTGGGATTAACAAGTAGATAGAAATAGGACAGAGGCCAATAAGACAGGTCGCCGTATGACAATCGAACAATTTAACTTGCTAATATTGAGCGACCAACGGATGCAGCGTAACAAATTTCTTTATTTCGTCACTAAAGAAAATCTCATGAAAGGCTTTTATTGGTGTAAATGGTATATGTTTTAATATTAGATGATACAGTAGCCGAATTATGGCCGTTTGATTTAAAATCGAATACTGTTAAGTGAGCAATTCTTGAATATATAATTGTTTTGGTCGCAAACTATTCTAACAATGTAGACGAGATTTAATATTTAATTAGTGTTTTACTTTATAACTTTATGCCAACTCTGGTTTTTTTTTCAAAAACTCGAGTGATATTCGGTCACCTAAAAACTTCAGTATAACTTGTATTAGGATAATAAAACAGTCCATATAATACACAGGCAATGAATTGACAATCTAAACTAATATTATGAAGAGGTAAAGTTTAACGTTGTGAGTTTGTGACGTTGTAGGGGGTAATCTCAGAAACGACTGGTCCGATTTGAAAAATTCTTTCAGTGTTATACAGCTCATTTATCGAAAAGGGTTATAGGCTATATATCATCACGCTATGACCAATAGAAGCGGAACACCAATGAGGAATGTTTCAAAATCGGGTTTTTTTTCCTCTTGAGAGGTTCCGTTGCGTATTAGCGTTAGCCCAGAGTAACTATTACACGCGAACGAAGTCGCGGGCAGAGGCTAGTTATTAGATGAAAGTCATTTGCAATCGCAACTGTCTTCGCGATATTAGAGTTTACTACCGTTATTTAAGTTTTTTTTTTTTCGAATGACTACGCTATTGACCCAGTAGGTCTTAACAGCTTCACCGGACTACTAAGGCGAGCGCTTAAGGCACTCAGCCGATTTTATTTTGACAACTAGCTCAAGGGTGCACGGCACACCTCGGCCTTGGCTGTTGCCTGATACATGCAATTCGCGACCTATCTATTCATGTTGTTGTCATGTTGTCAAGAGTTGTTGAAACATATATATGTACCAAACATACATACCTCAACAACTCTTATATATATTTCGTATTGGATAATGGGTTAGTTAAGCTATACAATCTGTACCATTACTAACTTCCTACTATTGTTTGTTTAATTCATTATTGTTTTAACTGTTTCAGATTCAAAATTATAACTGCTTAAAAACTAAGGACCAAAATTATGAACAACGTTTATTTTATATATAACTTTAAATTAATCGAATAATAATGATATATTAGAGGGTTTCATGTTGTGGAAACAAACAATAGCCAAACGTGTTTGCGAACAAAAGACCGTTTTAAACTTGGCCATACAAAACAAAGTTACTCACGTTTCGAAGGACTCTGTACAGTGGCAGATGGCGTGCTTGGCGATTTCAAGGGCGGCTTTAATGTGACTACTTCGTCCTTCGGCGTCTCCGCTACAAAAAAATATATGAATTACTTTTATATACATATGAAAGTATCCGTAGAACTAAACGTAAGTTTCTGGTGAAAAATATGTTTTAAGTATTCAGATTAGTTAATCGTAGATCTCGTGGAGAAACTCTGCAGTAGGGAAACTGTTAGATTGTCGAAAAGATTTTATCTGAAAGATCTTATTCTTGATTTATCAATGTAAACAAAATTATAGAGATCTACAATTGTACATTCCTTAAAAACTACTGAATATATTCCAATTTTTTTGTTGTGGTCACTTCTTAGACACTTTATTTTTTTATCTAAAAAAAAGTTGAAGCCCTAACAAGGACTGCCTACAGTGGTAAGAACTAAAAGCAACGGAATAATTGATTAATTTTTTTTTTATATATACATTTAATAATTTGTAAATTGAAATTATAACATTAGTCTGGTGTTCCCATCTATTGGCACTCGGAATAATAATTATATATTTTATAGGGTTATTTATACAGTTTATTAATTAATCAATAATTTGATGGGTTGCACAGGCTCGATACAAAATATCAATACTATATGTACACAGGCTGCTATACTACGTGTCCCAAGCCTGATCCAAGCACAATACGTCTTGAGCATGTCGAGATCATCGGTGAAGCTACACTAGCAGGTCGAGGTCATCGGTGACGCGAACTCATAAGCTTTTCCGCTACCACATATATTTATTTTATTTTATTTTTAAATCGCTCAACGCGGCCAAATAAATTTTCACTTAAAAATATCATCATATATTGAAACTACATGAAGTTATAATGTTAACATTTAGACAAATACCGTTTGCTGTGTTGCTACTTCTAATTTAAAACATATAAAATACAAGTTAAATAAAAAAATATTTATTTCAAAATTCATTAGTTCGTTACAAAGAATCTTCTCAAAATTATAATACCGCTGTACAAAGCACTTTAGAATATACCTCCCAAAATTATGCTAAATAAATTTGTCACTCTGACATTTACTTATCCGCTATAATACGTGTAAAGAAGGTACAAAAACAAATATGAGGTCATGCTTTTACAAACAATAAATTATTCGGAAACTGAAGAGTGCTCGAGTCGCGAAGTTTGTTTACATTTGTGATACACACTTGCGAGCCAAAGAAAGACATCAAATAACATAAAAAAGCAGCGCCGTCCTGACAGAATCCTTAAAGGATAATAATTATTAATGTACTTGTTCTAAACACAATCCAGCATTGGTATATTTATTTAATTTGAAATTATCTAATACTAGCGGCCGCGGCCCCGGCGGACGTTGTCCCGCCTTGATAATAAACAAAAACCTTATTTAATTACACTGTACTTAAATATTCCCCATGAATCACTTTACCTACAGATGAAAACTGCATAAAAACCATATTATAAAAACAGTATTATAAAACAAAGTTCTTTGCTACGACTGTCTGTTCGCGATATACTGAAAAACGAATGAACGGTTTTTTATATAGTTTTCAACAGTAGATAAAGTGATTCGTGAGGAAGGCTTGGGTATATAATTTGACGTTTTTTTCATTATCAGAGCAGGACAACGTCCACCAGGCCCGCTCCTTGCAATATAAGAATAAGTTGTGATAACCATAAAAACTTATTTTTAAAAACTCGATTGAATTCAGAATTGAACATGAATAAGCTTAATTTCTATTTTGAAATGAAGTTCTGAACACATTTAATCTGAATAATTGAACTGAGACAATAGTGTATAATTAATTTTATCGGTTAACGCGCCATCCACTCCGTTTCGAGAAACAGAAAATCACTCACCATAATTCCAAGCTGAGTGAAATTATACGATTACAGGGTGCCATTCGAACGAATAATAAGATATTTTAAAGTAACTTCTGCTATTGCAGCTGCATTGTATTATGGGCACAGCTGTGCATTAATTTGAAAGAATCATAGCGTAACCGATTGGTCTAATATTAGATCGTTCCACTGATCGCGATTATTTATAATGGAGCTGTTGTTGTAATCAGATGCGAGCACTTCCCGGCAGTGCGTTGCAATGCGTTTTCCTGGCCGCAAACAGGGTTCAAAACTAAATGCGTTCGCTCCGGCTCTAGTTTGAATCCGGTACCAGGAAGTGTATGGCTTAATACAATGGAGATTGGAAGAGCTTTATCTTTGGAAGAAATAATAAATTGAATTATTTAAAATTATCAACAAACAAACCGACTATTTTGAAGATAAATTAAAATAAAACTTAAACCCTAAAACCGCGAACAAAAACTAGTATTTAATAAACATTAGCCTCTTCCTTTTAAGACGAATATATAAATTGTTTTATTAAAACAATAATAAATATCGGTCGTGTCGTTTTTGTAGAAATAAAAGTGCGTGGAGTCCCTCCGCGCGGAAGAAGTGAAACTTCGTAATGTGGAAATAAAAATAGGAAGGGGTAGAAATTGATTTTTAGTGAAATCATATTGTTTCTTTATGAACATCGCTTACAATTCATAATTGATCGCATCTTTTAATTATCATTTTCAAGTGGAGAACTATCCAAATCTATAACATTTACAATATGATTGTGATAACTAAAGTAAGAAACGAAATGTTTGAGTTCTATTTTTTCAATATTGCTTGCAAAAACTGCATCAAGGAATATTTGACGATACTCGTTGCTAACACATGCGCTGGCCTGTAACAGGTATACTACGCGCATGCGTTCGAGTGCCGCGCATTCACTCTCGCTGTGTCTCTTTCTATTCCCCCTTAGCGTTAGACGTCTAACGCAACCTTGTTGGAAGTTACATTAGAAGTTTCATTTCAAGAAACACAATTTCTTATCATTTTTAATTTTCATATTTTTAATGAATAAGATGTCCGGAGGAGACACGCCTATGATTCAATATGAGTTACTTCTACGCGCGTTAACGCAACCAATGAGAATATTACAGCAATGCCACAGAAGTTAGTCGTATGATGATTTGAATACAAGTAAAGAAGTCATAGTGATATTAAGCCTATTGAATAATACCTTAAGATATACCTCCATTTGCCTTGCAAAATCATATATTAATGTACTATGGAAACAGACAAAGTTAATAAATAAAATAGGTATTGAATTTATTTGAGGATGGTAAACGTTAAACATTACAGAGAAAATACAAGGATAGAAGAAAATAATGCAAGAAAAGAAGAATCAATTATAATTGATGTAGATAAATTATCTACAGGCATTCCTCGGAGATGTTATTTTACTCGAAATAGATAAAGTCTACAGTCAATAAAACGTGAGTCAAGATACACAGTAAACAATACCATTGATAGACAAATGCTGAATGAAATTGGTTAAAAATTAAATAGTATAAAATTGTTAGTCAAATACATTGTTATTTGAAAGTAATTCGTAACTAATCTTAAATATTTATAAAACAAACTATTTAATCATCTTACGGAGGTCACATCGGATCATAACTTGATTATATAACTGTGATTTGTATTCATTCGAAATAATATGTACTTTAGTACGCAAGTCTATATTCCTACAATAATTAATATTTCAAAAATCTCACTTATATACTCTAGCAACTGTAACGAGCTTGGTCGTTAAAAGTGACATTAAAAATCTTTATGAGTCAAGAAAATGGCTGTAGCTAAGTCGCGCGAAGATTACAAATTATACCGAATAAGATGAAAGCTTAATTTTGCTATAATGACATTTTCAAAGCCATTATTTAGTTAAGCTATATTTTAACAAGGCATCGTGGGCTAAGTACTTAGTTGATAGGTGGCTGTCATTTGTTTATTTTTTGTCGTGTTGTAACTTAGACAAAGGACAGAAAATTATGATTTTTCTGAATAATACGCGAATTTAATACTTCTACCATATCCAATAAATTAATGTTATTTTTTTTAATTGTAGCACGGCAATATGGCTACGCTGTGCCTGATGGTAAGCACAGTACAATCCAAAAACAATGGCGGCCACCGAGTGACACACTATCCATCGCTGGTCGCCGTTGTCATGCCGGCCTGCGAAAAGCTGGATATGCACAGGCTGATCCCGAAACGCGACCCGTAGAAGTGAATCACTATGACGGGCTATATCGCCATACACATGGTGGTTGCGTCAGTCAGGCTGTAAAACCCTACCACCCCGCAATAAAGATAAATAAGTAACACATTTTTGAGAATCATCAAATCGATATGTTTTATCCTTGCTACCTCTGTTAGCTACTACAATCGAGAATTTTCGCACAGGAAATTGTTGGGCGTCTCATCGAAACAAAGCTACTTACGGCAAATTAGCTTGATAGTACTAATCAAGTGCAAAAATGGACCGTGGATCCTCGACTAGTATAGATTGATCAAATATACATTTTTTTTTAATATTATAGGGGGCAAACGAACAGGCGGGTCACCTGATGCTAAGTGATAACCGCCATCCATAGACACTAGCAACACCAGGGTTGTCGCAAGTGCGTTGCCAGTCTGTGTTTGAAGGAGGGGAAGTGGGGAGGGGAGAGGAGACGGGCAGGTGGGTATCCGGATCATGAGATTCATCGGAAATCATGAGATTTAAATAAGTGCCTATCAACACATATTATTACTGTTTACCCAATTTAGCCGAAACGGAGATCGTAATAAACATCTAAAGGAAACGTTAATAATCTCAAGAAGTTACTGACGGTTCGAAGGCTCTTTACAGAATGATGAGTTTATTTTTCGGGAGCCACGATTGACTCGTAAAGATCGATTGTAACTTGAGCCTTTGCTTGTTTTAAATTAAATCAGTTTGATAGAATATTCCTTTAGGTAACGCGATAAGTAAATAAAGTTGTTTGTAGTTAATAAGATTTCGTTCTTTTAAACAACATAATCTCACTTGTTCCATTTGTAGTGCGAAGACTTAATTATTATTTACGTAAGAGTTACATAGTAATTATAAATATTTAGACGTGTCTTACGGAAATCACTATAAATATTTAGATGTGTCTTACGGAAATCACTAAAGCTTTGAATAAATATACAAGCTAAATATCACTAAAATGGAATTATATACATTAATTTTACTTAACAGTATTTTTCCTACAAAACCGTAACTGATTTAACTAAAAAAAAAATAGTGGCCATCAAACATTTCTTCCCGTACATTTTTTATGAGAATTAAAAAGGACCTAACACGACCTGTCTCGACATAAATATTAAAACGAAGGACGAAAGGTTTTAACTTTATTAATATTAAATTATTATCGGTCTGATAAGACTAGTACAAAATCTACCGAATAGAAGAAAATACAGGCTATGCTTATTATATATACGTAACTACCGGGCCCGGCGGACGTTGTTCCGCCCTGATAATAAAAAAACTTTAACAAATTATATACATTAAACTTCCTCATGAATCACTTTATCTACTGCTGAAAACCGCATGAAAATCGGTTCAGTAAATTTTGAGTTTTAGTACTAGTAGATTTGAGGCAGACAAAAAGACGTGGCAGAGGACTTTGTTTTACAAAATGTCTTTTATTTCCTAAATATGATGCACATATATCGTACAAAGGACGAAAGGTTTTAACTTTATTAATATTAAATTATTATCGGTCTGATAAGACTAGTACAAAATCTACCGAATAGAAGAAAATACAGGCTATGCTTATTATATATACGTAACTACCGGGCCCGGCGGACGTTGTTCCGCCCTGATAATAAAAAAACTTTAACAAATTATATACATTAAACTTCCTCATGAATCACTTTATCTACTGCTGGAAACCGCATGAAAATCGGTTCAGTAAATTTTGAGTTTTAGTAGTAGTAGATTTGAGGCAGACAAAAAGACGTGGCAGAAGACTTTGTTTTACAATATGTCTTTTATTTCCTAAATATGGTGCACATATATCTATATATTATTACTTTTTCTTTACCTGTAACCTAAATTACATGTACATACAATTTAATTACCTCAAATATATAAATACAAAGGTTATTCCAAAAATAAAATCAATCTTTCAATAAAGGATTTCAAAAAAGGTTGTGAAGGAGGTTGCTATGCTCGACTGTATGGATTATTTTACTCTTATGTTCCAATTACCCTTTTTCATTCTACATTCAACAATGAAATTAACCCTAATAAAATTCAAACTTAAAAAATCAATGAACTATGGTCGAATGTCGACCACTGGGCGCCCACTAGTATATATAAATGTTCAATATTTATCATAAACTTGATTTAACAACCATGCCAAACTCTATTTTGTTCCCGTCGTAAATCGAGATTAAAAGCGAACATTTTAAATGTTTGTTTTATGCTTAACGTTTTTCACTTCAACGTTAAAAATTACTTTTACTTTTATCTATAAATGTTTTTGGTAGCGTATGTCTATACAATATTTATTACGTAAGATATAACATTCTCAAATATAAAAAAAAATATCCTAACTATTTACATGACAATATTGTCCTTTGGTTAAGCAAAACATTTTAAATATCCTACATTTTTTATCTATCTTTCTTTGAAACAATAATAGATTTATTGATATGTTTATAAAATAACTTAAAATTGATCGATATAATTCCAACGTTGTAATGTGGTACTTATTCATGTCCAGGCAGACGGTAACGGGTAAAGCGAATTATGAGTACATAACACTTCTGTACGTAACTAGAACAAAACTTTTGTCATGTTATAAATACTAAAGAGATAATTTAAAGTTTTAACGATCGTCAGTGTGCGAGTTAAAATGGGAAATACCTTAATTTTAATGCGTTTAATTAAATATACTTATATAATATCTCTCATATGTTAACACTAGCCTCTGCCCGCGACTTCGTTTGCGTGGAATTGTTACTTTGGGCTAACGCTAACAAGCAGTGGAAGCTCTCATAAGGATAAAACCCTGATTTTGAAATATTCTTCATTCATGCTCCGCTCCTATATGTGCGTGATGATATATAGCCTATAACCTTCCTCGATAAATGAGCTATATAGCACTGAAAGAATTTTTCAAATCGGACCAGCAGTTCCTGAGATTACCCCCTACAACATCACAATCTCATAAACTTTACCCCTTTATAATATTAGTATAGATTTACACGTTAAAGTCAAGTGCTTTATTTAAAAACAAGCTCTAACAACGCTTGATAAGATTGTAGCACTGGTGTATTTGTTTAGTTTTAATTTCATCAGTAACTAGCTAATACTCTCGACTTCGTCTGCGTTATTGAAGTGAAACTTCCAACAAGGTTGCGTTAAACGTTTAACGCTACCGTGGAGGGGGTATGAAAGCACTGTTGCGTTAAACGTTCAACGCTCCTGGGGAGGGGGAATAGAAAGAGACAGAGCTAGAAAAATAATCAAACATTTTGTATCTTACTTTAGTTATCATAATCCCATTGTAAATGTTATAGATTTGGATATTTCTCCACTCGAAAATGATAATTAAAAGATGCGATCAATTGTGAATTATAAGCAATGTTAATAAAGTTTGTCTTAAAGAAACAATATGATTTCACTAATAATCAATTTCTACCCCTTCCTATTTTCATTTCCACATTACGAAGTTTCACATCTTCCGCGTGGAGGGACTCCACGCACTATTTTAATTATTATCTTATCTTTTATGTACAGGAGAAAAAATGAGAAGAAAATTTAAGCAATAACATACGTTGCTTAAAAATTGATTCGTTTCCTTTGACCCTTCTGCGTTTGCACACCACACCGCTTGTCCCATTTCACACATCAGTAAACTGCATAGTAATTATGAAAAACGTAATTGTTTAGAAGAATGTCAATATATCAAATGTTGATATTATGATATTTTATTAAAGTAGGATGAATTGTCTTAGAAGAATGCACATATAATGGGAGATCGCTATGATTTTATTTACATTACAAAATTGGACGAAATCGACCTTAAATGTTGAACAATATTAAGATTATCAATAAATCACTCATGTAATTCTTTGTTATAAGAAAACAAAATACTACAAAACATATCATATCTATATTAATATATAAAGCTGAAGAGTTTGTTTGTTTGTTTGGTTGAACGCTAGGATCTCAGGAACTACCATTCCGATTTGAGAAAATCCTTCCGTTTTAAATAGCTAGTAGTTATAATATTCGTCCAATAGGACAGGCGAAGGAATTAATCCATACTGCCAATTCTGAAGTTGTCAATATAGGTTTCTTATATATCCTTTAATCAATTTTCTTCCATGAACAAATTACAATAAAGGCATAAGTGCCAAATCTTCTATATAATATGTCGTACATTATTTTATCCATCATTATTATCTTCTTAATCATAAAACAAAATTGTTCAAATAAAGATTTCGTTAGCGTTAGTATTATATACGAGTACGTTGCCATGGTAACGTGGTAAGTTTATATTGCAAACATTTCGAAATTTATTTTGTTTTCCTATGCAAAAATTTTGTACTACTTTTATTTCTAATTTTTTATTTGTTCTCTATTACGTATTATAAAAATAAAGTTTGTGTATGTACAATTAAAATAACATCTTTTTGATGAATGGATATGGCTACAAATGACCAAAAAAAAACTTTATTTATACTTTGTCTATATTATTATATTTTGTCTGTTTCTTTGTTTGTTCTGGGTAATCTCCAAAACGACTGGACCTATTTTAACGGGAATTTTACTTTTTACTGCCAGATAACCGAAATTATAGCGGTTGACATATTCTACTTTATTTGTCCGCGGCTTCGTCCGCATTACTTTGGGCCGATTTTCACGGGGTATTCACTGGTAGATAACAGACCTTATAAAACTGCACTCCCTGTAGCTGCCATACAGCCGGGCCTCCACCTCCGGGTCCCTATGCCGCCGACGGCGGCTGCGCCCGAACAGCCGCCGAGCCGCGGAGCAGGCCGCTTGGAGATCGCCAATCTCCGGCGTCCACCAGTACACCGCCCGTTGATTCATCTGTGTTATTGAAGTGAAACTTCCAACAAGGTTGCATTAAACGTTTAACGCTACCATGGAGGGGGTATGAAAGCACTGTTGCGTTAAACGTTCAACGCTCCTAGGGAGGAGGAATAGAAAGAGACGGAGTGAGAAAAATAGTCAAACATTTTGTATCTTACTTTAGTTATCATAATCCCATTGTAAATGTTATAGATTTGGATATTTCTCTTCACTATTTTTTTTATTATCTTATCTTTTATAAAGAAATCTTAAATATCTTAAATAATTCTTCTTAAATATCTCAATTAATTCTTAAATATCTTTTATAGAGAAAAAATGAGAAGAAAATTTAAGCAATAACATACGTTGCTTAAAAATTGATTCGTTTACTTTGACCCTTCTGCGTTTGCACGCCACACCGCTTGCCCCATTTCACACATCAGTAAACTGCATAGTAATTATGAAAAACGTAATTGTTTAAACATCTAATGTCATTATATCAAATGTTGATATTATGATATTTTATTAAAGTAGGATGATTTGTCTTAGAAGAATGCATATATAATGGGAGATCGCTATGGTTTAATTTACATTACAAAATTGGACAAAATCGACCTTAAATGTTGAACAATATTAAGATTATCAATAAATCACTCACGAAATTCTTTGATTATAAGAAAACAAAATACTACAAAACACACATATATATATATACCTAAAACCTATCTATTAGTATTTATTTTATATTTCCTTTACTGACTTACCAAAAGCAGGTGAAACGTAACGTTTTGAATTTAAAGACACATGTCTAGTAATGTTATTCACAATTCTGACAAATTAACCTTAATGTGCGACATGGGTCAACTAGACCGCTGGCCAGCGGAGGCCGGAGGGCAACTGTGACAGGTCGAGCACCAACAATGAACACATTCTGTATGTAAATCACAATAAAATACCCGCTTTGTACGGTGATTGCGACACGGTGAGCTAAACATCAAACGTGTCATGCAGAGACCCATTGACTTTATTGTCGTTTTTAAATTTTCATTATATGAACATACTGGAGTACAATTTCCAAAAGTCTCATTCCAACTAATCGGCTCTATTAAGATTTTAATCGGTGATGTTTGTGGCTTAGGTTTCAGTTAGACGCTCTGACCGTGGAAGGAACAACAGAACACACCTGTGTATATTGATTAATTTATAAAAGAATAGGTGTAACAACTCACATATGTGAAGTCTCATACATTCTAATAAGTTACAAAATAAATTTTTCGATAACTCTGCAATATCTAAACAATTTTATGGTCTATTTTATTGATACTAAAAATTATTAATTGCACAACTGCTCTATCTATTTTAATCATAACCACAATTTACTATAAAACGAACAATATGGGAATCGAATTTTATATTTCCTTTATAAATAGTTTCATGAGATAAAGTGGATTACATTACATTCCAAAGAAATTCATTTATTTTCAACCAAAGTTTAACAGTTGGTCTCTATGCTTTTATCCGTAGACTTTATCCTGAATCCTTAAAGACCAAGTTCAAGGAATACGGTATCTTAACTCTGCCCTCCCAATACATTCTTGATAATTTAATGTATGTTGTAAGAATCTTGAAAAGCTGGATTTCGTAAAAAACCGGCATAATCTAAATACTAGAAACGGTAACATACTGGTTGTCCCATGTTTTAGACTTAGTGAAACCAGTAACAGTTTTTTGGGAAATAGTGTTAGATTTTACAACAAAGTCCCAAAGGATATTTATTACCGATTTTCCGAATTGCGAGTTTAAGCGCCATGTCAAGCGGGTTTTAGTGTCAAAAGGCTATTATAGAGTGGATCAATATGTGAACGATGGTGAAGTCTGGAATTGACTCATCTCTGTGCGTCCTTTACAAACGTTTGTAACATCTACCAAATATATTGTAAATATTATATATATTTGTTAAAAAGATAAACCAGTTCGAGTTTCTTTCTGGCTGGGTTGTTTTCCGAACCGGTGGTAGTTTTGACGTTCATAAGTACATTCTTAGGTCCTAAATTGAATAAAATGTTTCTGATTTTGATTTTACAATGTGAACGGGCAGATTTGTATATAATTGTTCGTTGTCATTAATCATAATTGATTAGACTAGCTTATGCCTGTAGTTTCGCTCGCATTAATATATATTTGATCTATCCATCGAAAGCAGTACTATTGCCCGATGAAAGGTACTCTGTACCCTCTCCTGTACCCGTGACAATGCGAATCATTTTTATGATTGTCGGTTGAACAATTACGTAGTGAAAGCGTAACAAATAAACAAACTCACATTCTCATTTGTAAGGATAAGTAGTGTCAGTACAATACGTATTTTACATTTTCTATCACCTATCAACTATTATCTCAGTATTCAAAGTTTTTGAAGTGAACACTTCTTTAGCCGCGTTGACTGATTTTTGGTAAGGAACAAACTCATATCAACAAGGGAAAAAAACATTTTTTTAAATCTTTTTCCGTATACATTTATATTTGTTTTGTTTAATCCTAAATCTGTGGTTACAGTAGTTATTTCTCTTTAGTATGACCATCCGTGACGTGTTACGTGTGTCTGTGTTATTTGTTTGTTCGTTTCAAATTTTGTATTAACATTAACGTACGTTTATCATCATATACATATAGGCTCCCATCGAAAATCAGCGCTGCAGTACTACTTATAGTATTGCAGATTTTTGCTGAATGAGTTCGCCAATAGTTGGACATCTATTTTTCATTTACAAAATATATTTTTGAATTGAAACTTCTTTAGGCGCATGAGGGTAAAATTTTTACAGATGTAACGTCACGCAGGTATGCAACGGAAGTGTAATAATAATTTCTAATATTGACAAAAAACACGTGGCATTTTTATTTACAATTCGTCATTTGAGATTTCAATAAATCATTTTGCATAAAATATAAATAACAATATTTCATAAATTCTCTTGACGAAATTTTAATTTAAAAACTAGAATTTCTATAGTTATCATTAATTTACAATGATTTTCTATAAATTTTAATTGAGATTTAAGTTTTAGATTTGTATAAATATAAGACTTATAAATCAGTTCGCCAAAGAAGTTTCACTTCTGACATGTGTACTTTGTACGCACGCACTTTTGTTTTTCTGTGTAATTAATTTGTGTAATTTAATGTAATTGTATGGTTGTTGCAACAATAAAGTATTTCTTTCTTTCTTTCTTTCTTTATAGATTCGCGTCACCGATGACCTCGAAATTCTTGTGACGTATTGCGCTCGCGCCAAACTAGAGACTATAATGTAGTGACCTATGTACATGAAATGTAATATTTTATATTGAGCTTGTGCAACCCATCATATCATATATATTAATACGTGAAGCCTAATCTTTATACCCCTATTTAACAGAATTGGGCGAATGGATGAACGTGAAACTTGGCATAGTTAAAGTTTATATGGAGGAGAAGTGCAGAAAGCTATTTATTTTATATAAAATGCATTAGAAGTACATTAAATTAATTAAAATATGCATTACTCACACTACTGCTTCAATTTTACACAACATATACACGCATGTAAATAAAAAAGACATCTTGACATCTGTCAATAAAGGACTTCAAAAAAAGTTGTGAAGGAGGTTGCTATGCTCGACTATATGTATTATTTTACTCTTATGTTCCAATTACCCTTTTTCATTCTACATTCTACAATGATATTATAACATAATACCCTTTGACAAAATAACCCTAATAAAATTCAAACTTAAAAAAATCAAATAACTATGGTCGAATGTCGACCTCTGGGCGCTCACTAGTATGTATATAATCAGTCCTTACTTTTTGCGGTAGTCATTCATTAGGAGAACTTATAGTCGACTAAAGAAAGCCAACTCTAAGATACAATATATTGATATTCTAACTTATCCGTCTAATCAAATACATATAGTATATGGTACGTCTGTATTTAATACAGATGCTATGACAAAATTAATGCATAGTTCCGTTCGTGTCGCTAGTGATTGACACACAATATATTGTCCGAAGGTAAGGTATGGTGGACTGTCAAGTTAATTGTGCGAGACCAATAAGTTGAGACTGAACCATCCATCACCCTGATCCACGTCATAGGGTCGTTCTATTCAAAACTGTTCTAATAAATGGCCAAAAATGTGGGGCATGGCTTGTGGATAATCATTTGTTATTCTAACCTTTTTTATATTTGTATTGTTTTCAATTTTCACTATTTTTTATTATTCTGTACTTGGCTTCACAAAGTACTAACTAATGTGACGTCATGAGTTTCCAAACGATTTTGATAAATGTACTATTCTATCCATTCTTTGACTCTTTAACGATTATATTTGACTTTCAAAGCATTTATTTGTGTTTCGCGGAATTTTAAATCTACGATATTTTCTAAATTATTTACTAGAATACATTGACATATAAAAACCCAAGACACACAGTCTCAAATAAATGTAACGCTCAAAACCGGCCGCAAAAACTCCCCAATATACACACGTGTATATAGTTACGCGATAAACTTATTGCAAATTCAACCTTACTTGAATGATTTAAATTTGAAATTACTGCATAATCCAAAATTATACACTCATTTTTGTGTGCCGGTTGTGAGTTTTTTTTTATGTCAAAAGGAGGCAAACGAATAGGTGGGTCAACTGATGTTAAGTGATCACCACTGTCCATAGACACTAGCATCACCAGGGGAGTCGCAAGTGTGTTACCAGCCTGTGTTTCGGGCAGGAAACGCAGCTTGGGAGGGGAGGGGAGGTGGGCCACCGGCGCTCTCACTGACCGAACGAGCAACAATGCAAGCACTGCTACTTCACGTCGGTGTTTTGTGAGAAGGTGGTACTACCTCGGTCGAGCCGACCCATTCGTGCTGAAACTAGTAATAGCTACAGCGTGCCTCTACCACCTTCTAAGATGTTAAGTGTGCATCTTGGGTTTATATATATCAATACTAGAATAATATAATGTAAAGGTAATTCTTAATCTACATTTAATACTCAGTTTCTCTATTATATTTATTTCATTGAGATTTAATCATATAAGACAAAGCAGTTATGAAAATAACCGAATATGCCATATATTATGAAAAAGTTAAAAGTGGTCGCTGTGGGTTTTCCTTGAGGTATAGATTTTCTCAGCAGGACTTTTTAAGTGATACCATTTCATTGTATATTATATTAATGTATCCCGTAAGTGTGTCAGTGTTAGTAATGTAAGAAACTTATAACATATAAAATTTTCTCTACTTTCTATTATTCTAATATGCATTAGACAGTGAAAACCAAGTCCAAGTGCGTAGCGTAGATCAAAAGAGTAAAAAAATAAGCAGAAAATGACGTGGTTTTATACTATTTATTGATTGAAGCAGCTGACTCGTGTATTTAGATATTAGTTGATTTTTCTGTTCAGAAATTTAGTACTATTGAATGGATAAATTATAATATTTTATACAAGTATACTTTAACTATACGTTGATTTATTCCAATACTCGCCTTTCAAGTATAGAAAAACAGTTCACTGTCCAGTGCCAATTGTAAACATTCGATAAACCTATCGAGTCCGAATTACATCACAACAATTCAATTTGTGTGGGAAGGCGCGTCCGGAACGTCCTTTCCAACGCTTTCATCTAATATATGCGTACCACTTTAACACGACCCGTTTGAAACTATTTCAGATTAAGAATTGTAAGGATCAAATGGATCTTGTTAAATTGGATGTTATTTACGCGGCAAAAATTGTCAATAGACTAGTTATGCAAGATCGTAACTGGGATATATTTGTATATGTGTACCTCTATATATGCGTGGTCGTTGGACTGTATCGATTTGATCAGTCAAAAGGACGGAACTGTGCCTGTTAGAGTCACGCAATGTGTAGACGCACCCTATTATATTTTGTTAGGACAGTGAAAAAGTTAATATTGTCATTATTATATTCAGTTGTGCTACTCATTTTAATTTATTTAGATGTTTAGAGGTGGTAGAGCCACGCTGGTGCTGTTACTGGTTTCAGCATGAATGGGTCGGCTCGCCCGGGGTAGTACCACCGTCTCACAGAAAACCGACGTGAAGTAACAGTGCTTGCATTGAGAGCGCCGGAGGCCCACCACCCCTCCCCTCCGTATATTATTCTGTAATCTTATATTCTGTAATATTGGTGGCATTTTACGTAATAAAGTTCAGTTACTGTACATAAGTGAAGTGGTTGGAAAAAATAATACGGGGCATGAATTCCGAGATCTCACAAAACTCCCTGGAAAGTTGTAAGAAGGGGGGGCCACCACCTTTTTAGAACATTGAAATTGTCACAATACACCTGTAACATTATTACTCACTCAATAATTACAGTACCCATTTAATTTAAATTTAAATTTGATTCCCAATCATAAAATAAAAAAGCTATGATATTAGAATAAGCGCAACGATAACACTATGAATTAATTATGATGTTTCGCTTCGAAAAGCTTTGGCTTCGATTGACGTCTTGACCGAATACGCTATCATAATCATCAAGGCGGTTCACTGTTTACTATTATACCTATAGTTTCGTAGATATGTGAGTATACTCTGTGAATGACTACGCGAGAGCTGTCAAAAAGCAAATCAATACTTCAATATTAAGCAAGTCATCAGATATTATTGAAACACAACGGGATCATACTGTTAAAATAAAAACACTCATTACCTCTTAAATAAATAACAGTATAGACAAATATAAATTAGACCTTGCGAATAGTTTGACGGTGTTTCTCAAATCTTCCATAAGTTAATTCGATACAAAAACTAAGATTTTTTTTCTTTTATGTAAAAATCACTTTTTTTAGGTTACACCTCGTGAATAATAAAGTATTGTTTCTCAAATTTACCAAATACTTGTTACATTAAAGGAGCCACATAAAACAACTTTTTAGAACAAAAAAGAATCTAACCTTAGATAGGTAAATTTCCGTTAATTGAAGTTATACTTCTTTTGGCGCGTTAGGAAAAAATGATGAGAGTAAATTTTAAGATGCGCGCGCACACCGTCACGAAAAACCGACAACCTGAAGTTATTACGATGCGCGCGCACATCGTCACGAAAAACCGACACCCTGAAGTGAGCTATAGTCAACATTTTGTTTCTTTGTATTAAAACTTTCAATGTTTTAAATACCTTTGTTCTATTGTTAGTGTCGTATTTTCTACAAACGTAGAATAAGGCGAAAGATAAAATTTTTGAGAAGATTTTTATCTTGTTACGCCAAAGAAGTATAACTTCTAACGCGTGTACATAAGTACATACACACTTTTTTTAATTTATGGAATAATGGGATTATGTTTGTTTTAAAGTTGGATGTTTAAAAAAGAAGGTAAAATATTTATAGTATTTTATGGCCGCTCTATATATAATCCAAACAAACCACATCGGTATGTCAAATGATCCGAACATGAACTCTTCCATATTGCAGAGTTAGTGCAACATAGTACGGGTGCATTGACCCAACGTAAATAAATACCAGCCCATAATACACCAATGCGTGTATCCGATCATTCACAGAAACTTTAAGTAACATTGTATATATCATAAATAAGCACAAAATATCGTTTAACATAGTATTCGATTACTTACAGGAGCTATTAAAAGTACACACTAATGTGTAAGAAGAATAAAGACTAGTGTATATTTTTTACTAGCGACCCGCCCCTGCTTCGCACGGGTACAATTAAAATAGCTTGGTAAATAACACATAATTATTTTGGTAAAAAGATAAAGATGGTAACTGTGGGTTATTCTTTAGAGGTAAATGTATACCATTCTGGACTTTTTTATCGATCTTTTTAAGATATACAATTTCGTATTACATTAAGTTGATCTATCTCGTAAGGTTTAGCCAGCGTTTGCGATTTAATTCCACAAAAATATATTTGTTACGACACCACATTACAAATCTTTAAGTTTGTCGGCTTTTCTGCACTATAATATGTATGGACTGGAGGATTGAGAGAGAACTTGACATTGCATCTCGGATTGCCAAAGCAAAGGACGCTTTCGCGTGTCTTAGGCCCGTATGGCAAGCCAACTCTAGAAGAGTGAAACTGAAAATATTCAAGTCTAACGTCAAGTCAGTCTTGCTGTATGGGAGTGAGACCTCAAAAGCTACCGTAGATCTCACACACCAGCTCCAAGTCTTCGTTAACCACAGTCTACGTCATATATTGAGAATCTTCTGGCCAGAGACAATCAGCAATGTAGATTTGTGGAAAATGTGCCATGAAGATCCCATAGACCATCAAGTGCGACGTCGAAAATTGACCTGGATCGGCCACACTTTGCGAAGGGACAACAGCCATATCCCTAATCAGGCATTAGACTGGAATCCCCAAGGTAGGCGAAAACGTGGTCGTCCTAGACAAACCTGGCGAAGATCTGTGCTTGCAGAGTGTGCTAAAATGGGAGTGAGGTGAAGCGTCAAGCCATCGACAAATCGAGATGGAGAAGCATTGTGCCTGCCCTCTGTCCCGACAGTTTGGGGACATAGGATCCCAAGAGAGAGAGAGATACATATAAACCTTCCTCTTAAATCACTCTATGTATTGCTGAAAATTGTATTAAAATTCGTTGAATAATATAAAAGATCTAAGGGAACAGGCAGCGGAAGCGACTTCATTTTATACTATGTAAAGATTGTATTAAGAAAGAGATAAGAACAATTACTATTTGCCAAGTAGTCGAAATTCGACCATAATCATTCTTGAAAATGGTTTATAACGAATACAAACATCAATAAAAACTTCGATTTGTAATTGTATGAAAAAAAACTATTTCTAATAATTTTATTAATAATACCTACTAAAACAGCTACTAAACAAAAAAAATAAAAAGAAGATCGTATGACTTTATTTATCTGTCTTTGCCTTCGTTAATTAATTTCACATATTTTGGTCACGAATGACTTTGAAGCAATAATGGCTCTGTGATAGCATGCTCGGACACCGAGTCGATCGAATTAGTTTCAACTCTCTGAAATAACCTGACGCATTTGATCCAATATAATGAAACCATAGCATGACTGTAATACTTTTTCTAATCTCGATCCCAACTACCACACTCAAGTTGAAAACCGGTTGCCAAGCTCCCTAAAAATGTGTTCTTGTTAACGCTTTAAACCAAATAGTCTAAATATCGTATGATATTATGGTCAAACGCTATTTACATCTACAAAGTAAAGTATAAAGAAAGAGATCGTAAAGCAGACCCAATAAAATCCTTATAAAAATATCTCGTTAATCCTTACTAATATTATAAATGCGAAAATGATTATTTTGTTACGCCTTCACAGCTTAACAACTCTACCGACCATGATGATACTTTGCATACACGTTTTAAATACAGTAAACGATACAGGCTACCTTTCATCCAGAAAGAATACTGTTACTGAGGAATAGTTATTCCAATTTACACTAATGCCAGCGAAGCCGCGAGCATAGGTTAGTGAGTATAGAAGTTGTTTGTTAATTTAAAATACAACTCAGCGGTATGATGAGAATCCGATCACTCGAAGGCGAAAAAATAAAAAGAAAATAACATGACCATCTCATACATATAACATTATGACAAAATTAACTGAGTTTGAGTCCTGTGACCATGAAACGGTTGATAAATTGCGGTATTGGTATTCGATACAGAATATAAATAAAAATTGGAATACATAACAGTGCCTCCACTTTTGTGTGTGTGTGTTAACTCATGAAGAAATATGAATAAATAGGTATCCCGTTTATTATGAAAACATATTACGGTTTTTATTTCTTCCCAGTTTCGAATATTATCTAAACAGATGCAATCGACTCATTGTTCGTGGGCGTCTGCCCACGTTTTTTCGGCGGATCTACGTTGTAATACACGATCGTCATCTATACAAATAAATAGAACTGCAGTTTCTTTTTACGTTTTTTTTAAATAAAGACTTTTTCTAAATCTTATATTATGGTTACTTACACGACACTAAAATCTATAATTTTAATTATATCTGTCATCGAGTCAAAAGAATCGATTTTGTCGGAATTCTTATTCATTAGCATGTTGAAGACTTATTAGAGATTGTGTTCAATGCTACGTTTTCTAGCGGCCCAATGATCTGGTAAAGTAATTCGTGATATTTCGTCAAAAATAGATAAGCCAAGAGAATATCTAATCTTGTACTATAGGAAAAGAATAGGTAATTCGTTAGCAGTATTATTCACAATAAAGTGGCGAAGCAATGGTAATAATAAAGTTGAAACTTCACTACCATGAATTAACAAGTAACACCATGAATTATAGTCTACGTTTTTGAATGTTTTGGAGACCAATACTTTAATATGTAAAATCTTATTCCAGTATCAATACTGTCATTAATAAGAAAAACTAAGCGCTAAATGCACATTATGGAATTTCTGTAGTAAGTACATACAATCTTTGTAGTTAAGAATTATGTCTACAGAAAAAAACATTAGATATATAAAACATCGCTCTGAAATTGATAGTGCTCTATTGATATTGAGGCAGCTTTTATTACATAATCTAGGTCGAGATCATAGAGGTAGAATTCCGAATAAGATATTCCAAATTCAAATATATAGGTCACACTAATGATTTAAAACTATTCCATCAATTCTGTTAGTTCTGTAACCCTATAAATTATCGGTTTCTTTTTTTGAATTACACATGGTAACAGATACAATAGTGTATATTGTAAATTATGATGACCGTTGTAATATATTTTACAATTAAAATATGTATTCACGGTTTCTTTTAAGCTATCGACATTATAGGAAGTTGGGAAATATTTCACGGCAGACGAATAAGCTGGTTTATGAAACTTATCTATTAAAAACTAGCTGAGCTCGTGACTCTGCCTGCGTGGAACGTAAAGTACAAAAACAGTGACTATTAAAATCAACTGAATATATGAAGTCCATTTAATTATCTACTTTTCTCTCGTACTTAAGTCGCGTCGTCATTAAAATTACAATAACTCTTGATAGAGTGAACCGATTTTAATGAAACCAAATCTAAATGTTACTTGAAGATACGCTTTGTGATATTCTTGGGTTTTATCGTGAACGCAGTACTTTAGCAGTAATGCGTGTGCAAACAGACAGACAGACACTTCTATAAATTTTTTTCGAACTGACTACGCTATTGACCAAGCAAGGTCTTAACAGCTTCACTGGACTACTAAGGCGAGCGCTTAAGGCACTCAACCGATTTTATTTTGACAACTAGCTCAAGGGTGCACGGCACACCTCGGCTTTGGCTGTTGCCTGATACATGCAATTCGCGACCTATGTGAGCTAACCTAAGCTAAATTTAAACTATTCATACATATAAGAGTTGTTGAAACATATATGTGTACCAAGCATACATATCTCAACAACTCCTATGTGTATTTTGTATCGGAAAAGATTCTAAACTATTACAGTTCGATACGGGAAAGAAAATAAAACCCTTCCACTTGCATGTGTAAGCGTGTATGCGTGCACGTGTGTGGAGGTGATATGTGTAATGTTGTCGCAGTGATGTAAGATTTTGTGTCACTGTATCGCGCGTTTCTAAAAATGATTGTAATGTATTTTATTACTTATTCCACAACAACACCTGCGACATTTTTTTTCACAAAGATCTAAAAAGTACCGACACATTAGATTTACATTATTATTATATGTATAGAAGAAGGTCCTTCTGACGATGACAATTTTAATCCGTAACTTTAGTGATCCTATTTTATGTGCAACATATTTTGTCTTAGTAATAAAGTCATACAGTTCACATGCTATTAAGTTGTTATTAATTCTAGTCAAAAAAAATGTGTAAAATACCAAACCAATATCAAGGTGCTGTTGTTTTACCATTTAATCACATCGTAGGAATAAAATTGGATCGAGATCTATTTTAAAACGAGTCGAAATTGCATTCTCTTGGAAAATACCACGAGAGCCGCGAGCAGAATAAAGAAAAGGCCCATACCTACGAGATGAATACCAAGCACGGTGCACGGTACAATGACCAATACACGGATGTGAAATAAATGTATGTATGAAAAACCTCTTGTTTTATTATCTTTTTCTCAATACGTACAGGTCATTAACCCGTTATTCCACTTTGCAAAGAATTTAAATTTTTAAACGCACTTTAAGACTGGCAATTGTAGTTAAAGTTAACAAAACGTTTCTATAACAAGTTCATAATTAGATTAAGTATAGCTATAAAATCGTTCAGGCAAATGATTATTTTCACGAAAAGAAATTCCCATACAACGAATATTTGAAAATAACTCCTACAAATTTTGAGTAAGGAAAACATAGACTACGATTATTATAAATTTTACTTTAAAAATATTTTATCTCAAGATATTTTGTAATAGTTTTGCCCATGATTCTTCTCGTCTGACGTACAAAGTTATTGTTAACATCTTCTTTAATGAAGTGTTTTAACGTAACAAAATCTATTGCATTATATTGGTCAATACATAATGATTTAATAGAAAAATTTCAACAGAATTTAATGGTAGTCATTTTGTGTAGTTTTAATTTACGATTAACACTATATTTTATTTTAATTAAGTTAACAAAAAGTAAACTTAATCTTGGTCCGAGAATACATCTATAATGAAAAATATGTAACCATATACTATACTAGCGGACCCGGCGGACGTTGTCCCGCCCTGATAATAAAAACCTTGACAAAATTGTATACCTATATCTTCTTCATGAATCACTTTACCTACTGGTCTTTATCTACTTTAAGGGGTGCAAGGGGTGTCAAATACCATCATAAGGCTTGAGACACCCAAGCCAACCTCACCTGCACGTGGTGCAACCTTGCTGAATAACGAACAAGGCAATGGCGAAAGCGGGGTGGTGGGTCGCAACCACCATGTATATGGCGAAAAAGCCCGTCATAGTGATTCGCTTCTGCGGGTCGCGTTTCAGGATCAACCTGTGCATATCCAGCTATTCGCAGGCCGGCATGACAGCGGCGACCGGGGATGGATAGTGTGTCACTCGGTGGTCGCCGTTGTTTTTGGATTGTACTGTTGTACTTACCACCAGGCAAAGTGCAGTCACTTTGCCGTGCTACAATAAAAAAAAATGATAACCGTATGAAAATCCTCTGAGTAGTTTTTGAGTTTATAGTGAACAAACAGACAGACAAGGCAGAGGACTTTATTTTATAATATGTAGTGATTAGTTTTCGGGTAATAAACAGACTTACAAAGAGATACTCAAAGAAGCTACAATTTATAATATGTATGAATTACCTCTATATACATAGGCACGAGAATATTAAACATAGTTAACTTAATAATAAACAAAGTATTTCAGAAAACACGTTCCTAAATCCCTTATAGTTTTAAACTAAATTTGTAGTTTCGAAGCAACCCGTAAGAGAACCGCATACATTAATACTCTCACGCAGTTTACGATTTTCCCTCCGAATCCCTCTTATTACCCACAAACTAAACTACACAGTTTGTAACTAAAGTCATGTAGAGAATGTGTTTTACGATAATCGTTCTGTGAACGCACTTTAACTGTTTACGTACATAATTATCGTGTTAGTGAGATAGTAATTTCATTTAACGTATTATTTTTCAACAGACTATATACTGAACTAAGTAGGTATGTTGATAATAATATTTATGACCTTTGTGAGGTGGCCCTCCGGCGCTCTCACTGACCGACCGAAACGCAACAATGCAAGCACTGTTACTTCACGTCGGTTTTCTGTGAGAGGATGGTACTACCCCGGGCGTGCCGACCCATTCATGCCGTAACCAGTAATAGCTTCAGCGTAGCTCTCATCATCAGCCTGTATGAGACCCACTGCAGGGCCATAAGCCTTTTCCCGAAGGAAGGTATGGGCGTAATCACCACGCCAGCCTACGACGTATTGGCGATTTCAAACTCTGAGAAATCCACAGTTCTATATTTTTCCCACATACAAGAACACATCTCAGGTTCAGGTTTCCTCACGATGTTTTCCTTCACCGTCAGCCGATAGCGTTACCAATTTAAATTAGTAAATGTACGCGAATTTCGAAAAATTCGTTGGCACATGCCGGGGTTCGAACCTGCAGACATCGAAATAATATTCCACCGGTCAAACCACTAGGCCACTACGACGGCGTAGCTCTACCGCCTACAACATTTCAATTGTTCAGTTGTCATTCTATTTACTTACATAGTCGTAATGTAAAGGAACTTTTTGGTATCATTTTCTTTGTTAATACGCGTGCGAAACCAGAGAGGGTAAGTTGTTGTAAATATGATTCTATTTACACGCAATTCTGATAGGGTTCACTATTCATAAAACTTTGTTTAAAATCGATGTTATCGATTTTGTATCTACATGAGCACCAGAATATAAGAATAAATCGATATTTTAAATATCAATAGAATATATGTGGGCAATAATATTTAGCGCAACTAAAATGTTTATCATAGAAATAATAGAAAGTCACATTGTGGTAATATTTTTAATAAATAAGAATATTACGAGAAATTGTGTTCATAAAGGTTTTTTTATAAAAGGATATTTCTACTCTAAAAAACGTGTCCGCTGAAGTTTCATGTTATATTTCCACAACTAATCTCAGTATTTTTAATATACCTTGTGTTTTTTAATAATACGCTATTAATTAAAGGTACTACCTAAAAAGAATTTGTAAGCGAGTCATCTTAATTTTTCTTTTTTATTAACAAACTCATCAGAGTCTTTGTAAGGTTATAATTAAATCCGAAATTACCAATCACATGCAATCTTATTTACCATCATTGTAATAGCGGCACGCTGTGATGGCCGTTTCGACACATCACAAGAGTGATGGGAAATGTCCATTTATTAAAAAATATATATAATCAATTGATTCTACTCTGTTTTTCATTTAGCATTGCTTGTTTGCTGGAGTTGGTAGTTGTGCTGGCCAGCGATCCTATGATATAATATATAGAATTGCGAAGTTTGAATAATATAAATGCTAACTCATGTTATAAACTAAAAATTATAATTTATAACGGATGCTGTCAAAAAGCATTGTCTTTTTGTTAATAAAAACGTGAAAAAAATTATTCGCAGGTCTACATAATATAATAATATGTAGTAGTATTCAGCTAGATATATAGTATATACATACATAAGTAATAAATTAATACATATTCGATAAATTTTAGGAATGCCTGTACGTCAATATTGATAATAAGGAACAGTAATTTGCTCCTTCCGATGCAATTATTAATTTATACGGAACTTTATGAGCGGACAAACGTCAAAACGGCCTTCGTAGCTTGCCGCTACTATAGTGGTACTTTTTTATATGTAATCGCTATTATTATATTAATAACGATGGTTTTCGAAAATCGTCTTCCATAAGCAGTTCAAAAATATATGACCTTTTTTGTATAAGTGCAAATCATGTTCT
The DNA here is from genome assembly GCA_015888305.1 of Antheraea pernyi. NCBI lineage: Eukaryota > Metazoa > Arthropoda > Insecta > Lepidoptera > Saturniidae > Antheraea > Antheraea pernyi. Next base: position 792,281 of record MU158808.1, on the reverse strand, counting down.
GACATACGGACTTAGATATTATCTACTAACTATAGACGACTATAGTCCTAAATCGTTAATTATAATAAAATCTTGAATATTCATGTTAATTAAGTAATGAGTTTTCATTCCTGTAGAAGTAGTTTTAACATTTAACGCAATCGGGTTTCCTTAAAAAAATAGCTGTTTTTATACCGGCTATAATCGAGAGTTGGTATCCCAGTTTGCGATCCCATTTCACTGACGGCTACGCGGTGTAAAAATAAACGTAATATCAAATCGAACAGACACGAAATATGAAACGACTCTGGTTTTAAAAGAACGTTTTACGATATTACAAATCACGGGAGATAACAAACCGTATTTATCATATTACAAACCTGATACCGGTTTCGATCTCTTTAGTTTCTTAACTTTTTTAATATTACACGTCAGTTTCTCTATAGCTTTTAAAATCTTCTCACTGACTTTGTTTATTGTTTTCATTTTCGGATCGTTGTGTTTTCTCGTTCGTATACCGTCGCCAATAATTTTCTCACGTCCTGAACACACACTATCGTCTGATTCAGTCGCTGAGGATTCCGAAACAGGTTGGAATATATACGGACTACTTTGACAACAAGATGAATACATTTTTCTTTGTGTAACAAGCACTAATTTTTTTTAACAATTTTAAATATACTAATTATACGACTATTCTTTGTGAAGACTTAAACAGTGTTTGACAAAGTCATCGACGATATTGGCTTAGAGGAAAAACAAACACGAGATTCATAAACCGTAACACCACTCCTTAAAACAAGCCCCTGTAACCTTGGATAGTCTTATTATTTCAGTGTTCATAATTAATGGGACTTAAGCTACATAGTGACTGCTCAAAGACGAATGTTAATAAAGGCGCTAACTGAAACTATTAACAAGGCGTGGTGAACACAATGAAATCACTGACGTTATGAAATCAGCAACAAATATATAGACGATAATAATATCTAGATGGTTAGGACATTTGTCAGTAGCAATCTTAATTCTATAATATTTCGAGTTTATATATTTTGAGAGAAAACCCTATCCAAATACAGTCTTATACTGTTTTTTTGAAGTGAAAATAGCTTTAGCCGAGTTGAGCGATTTTTGATAGAGGAAAAATTATGGGTTCGCGTCACCGATGACCTCGACACGCTTGAGACGCGTTGCGCTTGCGTATGACTAGCATATAATGTACATGTAATTATTGTTCAGCCCATCATATTTTTAATTAATTAATAACCTGTATAAAAATGTATACCTATTGCTCGGAATGTCAATAGATAGGAAAACCAAACTAATGTCAATATATTACAAATTAAGAAATTTGCAAGCCTTGATTTTTTTTTTGATATATTATATAATATTACAATTCAAAACACTTTTCATGTTATCATCGCGAACTATGTAAATAAATCATAATGATGATAAACTTTAGCTGTGCCCACGTCTGCACTCGCGTTTGTTATTATTTATCCTAAATAATTTATATTTAATATAAAAATGTATACCATAATTATTTTTCTGTGCTCAGATGTATCTATATACAAGTTGTCATCATAACCGGCTAAGCCGAGCAAAATTAGATGTATTGTATCGCTAGTGACATGTTTTTTAAAAATGGATATCATAACCTGTACAATGCTGGTAGGTGAAAATAGTACGTATTGTATGAATTATGAAGTTTATCAATTCGAGACATACAAACACCCATTTTATATCATATATATACATATATAAGTATTACTGAAAGAAATCAATTTAAAAGTCTACATCTACAAGTAAACTAAAACCTTAGATTAGGTAAGTATGGTAGCAAAGCTAATTTTCTGCTCCGACGCAAATAGAATAGATTTCCTTGTGGGATACTCAATTTCCTTCACAGATCTGAGACATTCCATGAAAAAAGATAACTATTAAAATCGAGAGGAAATAGGCGTGCTAATCCCTTGACCTCTCGACCGACCTATTTTCTCCACAATTTGAAATGTTTTCAGAATCACCGCTGTAAAAATAAAGTGAATATCAAATGTTACAGAAACATTTTTTAATTAATCTAAAACTTTATAGCAAGTAAGATTAAATGAGATAAACATTTTGGAAGATCTTTTTTAAAGTATTAACTAAATTTTGCGTAATTACGCTTCAGTATTTCTACCCATAAATTGTTTGATATTTTTTACAAAAGCCTAGCAACCGCCAACGACTTCTCTTTCAATTACAGTACAAAACTTAGTAGAAGTAAAAAAGTAAAAAGGAGCTGCTAACTTTCAAAATAATCAGTCAAACCATATCGAAGTTTAATGATCTTAGATATACCAATATCACTTCTTACGCATACAAATTAGAAACGATATTGTTCTTTCTTTTGAATATTTAAGTTGTTTACATCGTTTTATTTAATTTAGTAAACTTTAGATACTTAATAACAAGATCTAAGAATTGCTTGTTTTTTCGAATTGACTAACGCAAGTGGCCTGATGGAACTGGACCAGACTAAAACATCTGTCTAGTGATTACGTTGTAAAATAGTGTACACAATATGTACCTAATTAAGTATAAACAATTCAAAAATATATTATCTATTGAACATCGACAATACCTGAAACAATGTATCATAACTCTAGGTAATAAATATCAAATAAGGTGTCATTTGACGACTCTAATTTACCTAGATGAATTGCAATTTATAACGACGGTGATCGAAGCGCCTTCCAGATCCAAATAGCAACTAATCTCGTATAATAAACATATTGCTAAAAAAGTATTCAGGGTTAAAAAAATAACATTTTATTTTAAATTTGTATAAGAACGATATACGTAGTATATTGGAATAATATTATGTTTTAATAGTGTAATAAGCAAATGGTTCAATTGTAATCTACTCGAACATCAGTTTAATCAATGTAGATTAGAGTACTGCGATAAGTCCGAGTTTTCCGTAAACGAAAATATCCAGATAAACTCATATGATATTGTTTAATTTTAGAGTCCATTAGACCGTTAAACGTCAATTAAAACGTTTAAAAAAATTCAATAGCTGTCTTTGAGAGCCGGGCTATCCAGGTATAGCAATCGCATTGTGTGTCTGAGCGTGTAACATCGGACGAGGTAAAAAAGTAGTGATATTCGAATGGTTTAGACAGGTGGAATATTGACTAGATGTTTGCATGTTCAAGCATTGCCAATATACATTTTTTTTCTAAACGCATGTATATTTCATAATTTAAATTGCTAACACTGTGGCTAGCGGAGAATTAAATTATCGCGAGGAAACCTTAACGCTTGAAGACTGATTTTGTTGTGTCATTGTATGTGAAAAAACTTCTCTGTATTTAATAGTAGAATGTTAAAAGATTGTACCAATTATTTATGCACAAACTTATAATCTCACATTTAGTGAATCGTAATACGAAAGACTGAAATCACTGTGAGTCAGTTAAACACGTAGTTGATTTTATTTTATACTAGCTTCTGCGTGGAATAGTTACTTTGGGCTAACTAACACGCATCGAAAGCTCTCAAAAGGAAAAAAAACCCCGATTTTGAAACATTCTTCACTGGCGCTACGCACTTATTGGTCATGATGATAGATATCCTGAATAAATGATCTCTCTAACATTAAAATATTTTTTCCAATCTGAAGAATAGTTCCTGAGATTACCCCCAACAACCTCACAAACTTTACCTCTTTATAATATTAGTATAGATTGGAAGAAAACTTATAACTAGCAGAACCAACTGTTAAAAGAATATAGATGGAAGGCAAATTACAAGTTATTACCGATAACAACAACAAAACGAAAAAAGGCAAAAGTTCAACAAGAAATAATTAATAAAAAATCTGTAGAAAGAGTCTCGAAGTAAACCAACTTATATAATAAATATACCTACTACATAAGCACTAGACATACTCATCCAGATTTTCATTCAAATTGAAAATTGGAAGCAGATCGCAGACAACTAAATTCCCTTAACTCTTTACCTGTGGAAACAAAAATCGATAAGCTTAGTCCCAGGACTGAACGCTCACGAGGTGTTAGCGCGCCTCAATCTTTCAATAGGCTTTTAAATAATTCAAGAACTGTTCGCGACTTCAGTTGAGTCTGTGGTACGAATTCCTTATTTCCTCGTTCAGTTTGAATTCATTGCAAAGGTTTAAGAGTTTGGATGTTATAATCGTACCCTGTAGGTGCATTCAGCGCACACAGAACAAGAGAGGAATTATTATTAAATTATATAAACTATAATTTAAGTAATAAAAAATACATAAGTTAAAATGAAAAATGGATGAATTTAAAATCAAATAAAACATTTAAATTAAACTATTTATAGTTGAAATCGACGTTAATGGGTATGCTATTACGCAAAGAAAGTATGTGTTATATAGCATGAGATAATGTTGGCTTATTATGAAACTGGTTGCAAGCTACAAATTGGAGGTTTTATAGTTAATTAAATGACTTCCCACATGTGGGATAGAGAAGAGTAATTTAGGATATCATTTTCTATATTATAATAAGGATTACATCCGCCACATTGCTACAAGACTGCCATTTTGAAATAATTGTCTCGACCGATCTCTTTCAAAATTACTTTTATGTTCAGGGATTATATGGTTAAATTCAACAACAATTACTATTGTTCTTCACATACTCAAATAAATGAGTATTAAATAAATAAAAAAAAAAACATTATTTTATTCATTACATTCTAAAACTAGATCTTAGTTTATCGAAGTGATATTTTCTTAAAGCCACCTCTAAATCTGCTTAACTCATAAAAATGTTAATCCAATTAGTTAAGCAAGTAAGTGCAAAATTGCATCTTATAATTATATACGAGGTTTTTTTTCGAGGTAACTAGGTCTTCATGATTTTCAATATTTAAAGATGAGATGAGAACCTCATTCTCGAGATTATATCAAACCCCAAATGAACTAAATCATAGTTTACATATATTTTAAAATATTTCCTGGCCTGTATGATATTTTATGAAGTTTACTTATAGGAAACTAGGGGAGAAAATATTAAATATAAATTGAGCCCTAAGCTCAAAATTAATAAGCTTTGGCGACTCTCTTTCTTAATATTACGTATTCAATATTGATACAAACCTACAATATTTACTTGCTTAAATGTCCATGTTACAGAAATGGTATTTATTATTCCTTTTATGATGGGAGTCGAATAACATCTTAGATACGAAGCTATCCGATTAACATCCTACTAAATTGTGAATGTAAAAATATTTACAAAAATTTCATCATCGGAATAATATGCCAGGATCACTATCAATCACTTCCGATCATACGTCGAAACATCGTCATAGTGAATCCCTGCTTCGCAAATTCTATGAGAAGCCTACTTGCGAACTTTGTGATATTGTGAATCATTGATACCATGCCATTAAATAAATATTTAGGGTGAAGGTTCTTTAATAGTATTACTTCAAGCGGCACTTTGCTTCGAGTCATTATTTGTACTACATCTGTTTTGTTTAATTAATGCACCTTATCTATCTATCTTAGACTGATGATATGTCATTTAGATACCTACTTTCTGGGATATATGAATACCTAATCTTCGAAACTTAACCGCCACTTCAAAAATAGTATATATGAAATTGACATAAATCCATAGAGTAACGAACCTGCGAGTAGTCAATGTAAAGGGTTTCATAATTCTATGCATAAATCAAAATACAGCCGTGATAACCTTTAATCAGTGATTACATTATTAGTTAGGCCCCTCGATCATTGAACTATGGAACCAATTTGCTAATGCCACCCATTATTTTTTTTAATATAATTATATCCATTAAAATTTCACCTTATATTTTATTCATTTTAATTCTAATATTATATCATTTACGCTCGATAAACTATCCATTTCAGTATCTTCTATATGTACAATTAAAATGTATTTGGTAAGATTTAACAATATAATAAGTAAATAAATATTCTCCCAAAAGTATATATTATAAGTTATTTCAAAATGTACTTACCAATGTGATTTTTATATTTCTCTTGCGAAGAAAGGCTTGTTGACTTCATGGAAGGTATGTAAATTTCCTCTCGTTCTTGATCAAATGAGGAATTGAAATAATTCGCTCTTTGCGACGTTGGCGTTGAAAATAATTGTTCCGTTCTATCGATCTCTCCCCCTAAATTATCTCCTTTTGGTTTAAAGTGGTTGCAATTGAATTCGTCGACTTTATCCTTGTCCGAAAGTGAACTGGATTTGTGATTCAGCTTGCGTAGGCTATCGGTTGAACGTCCGTATCCATTAAGTATAATTTTCTTAATAGTCTTAACTTCCTCGACTTCATTTATTTCATGTTCAGTTATCGTCGAACGCTTCGTAATTTCCTCTTTTGAGTGGAAATTGCTATCGCTCATCGAGCTAGGTATCGCCTTACCATCATACTCACATTGACCGTTTATTCCATTTTGGTTTCTTAAATATTTCTCGAAAGGATCACTGTTCCTTTTGGTTTCGAAAGGATTCTTTCTGTCACTTGGAAGACTATGATTTTGGGATTGATTGCTTTTAGTTTGGTAAAAATTAAACTCTTTTTTATCGGGTGTCAAAGGCTTTGGTTTCGTGGAATTATGCCCGTTGGTTTTCTCTACATTATTATATATGGAATATGGAAGACTAGCATGGCCGGAGTTAAACAATTTCCCGTTATGTTTAGGTGATATAGAATCGGTGTTGTAATTGTATATGCCATCATTAATTTCTTTGGACTTATTTTTATCTAAGCTTGAAATCGACATTCTGCTATTCGGCACGGGTAATCTTGAATAATTCGAGGGTAAAGTTGTATAAAATGGATTTGTTGGATGAAATCTCTGCGTTTCATCATTTGAATGAAATGCAGCGGGTAAAGAATTCAACGAAGAGCGCATTGACGGTCCTTTTAGCGGGGACGGTGACGGTCGAATCGTTGCGTAGACAGGTGCTTGCGGTGTTGCTTTCCCACTATACACTTCAGCAATTAATTGAGATGGCCCTGAAACAAAATAAAAAGGTAATTATATGTAATTGAAATCTAAACTGTACAAATAAGATAAATATTATTAACTATTAAGTAATACGCGCGATTTCGTCTGCTTTGTTTAATACCTTAAGAATATATTTATATATAGAAGTTAAAACATAAGCATCAGACCGCAAGCCACATTTCAAATATCACTAAACGCGTAATGATTATTAAAAAAATCGTATTTTTATATAAGGACGGAATATATAAAGATATAAATTGAGAAAGAATGATCAACATCTTTCCAGTAATTTTGGTCTAATAGGCGCATACCAGTAGACCCCTAACATTTTATTTATATAAATAGTTTAATACAAAAAATATATAAGTTCAAATACATATTATATAATTAAGCTTAAAGAAGTTATAAATAGAGTTCACAGCAACACAACAAGCAATTTACTTCTAACATTTTCCAGCAAACACAGAGAAAAGATAAAGTCACCGCGCCTCCGCACCGCCCGGTTTGCAATCCAGCTCCGTACATGCAGACGCGCGATAAAGTAAAACACGTCGAGAATATACAAAAGGAAATATTCTAGACAGTGATAAGTAAACATTTTGCTTTCACTAATTTAAATAGCTTCTCATATTCTGACGTGGAAACATGAGATTCGCTGGGAAAATATCTCTACATGCTTTGTTCTTAGTTAGAAATTTGAAATTGTTAATAGTATACAACGAATCAATATAAAAAGACTAAAATAACAAGCGTTTTTTTTTATTGTAGCACAGGAAAGTAACTGCACTGTGCCTGATGGTGAGCACAGTACAATCCAAAAACAATGGCGACTACCGAGAGATGCGTTATTCCTCGCTGGCCTTCGTAAATGTCTCTTAACGTTACGCTTGAAGGACCCCATGTTATAAGAAGGAGGGAATACATTGGCTGGGAGATTGTTCCACAGCCTGATATGATATGTTTGATATATTTTAAAGTCATGAAAGCTATGAAGTAAACTGTTAATTATACATTAAAGTATTCCTACAAACAAATAACTAAACTTTTATTTCGTTTGTACATAAATGTTGTTCATCTCTTCTGCTCATTCAGAAGCTTAAATGTGGGTATATGTGAAGATTTGAATCTAAGCTGCATCAATTTAAAGCGAGCTATATTAATAAAATAAACAAGGTTTACGAAATAGGTAAACCTTGGTAGGTGGTAGAGCCCCGCTGAAGCTATTACTGGTTTCAGAATGTATGGGTCGGCTCGCCCGGGGTAGTACCACCCTCTCACAGAAAACTGACGTGAAGTAACAATGCTTGCATTGCTGCGTTTCGTTCGGCCAGTTTCTTTCCCTTCCTCGTCTCCCCTTTCGCTTCCCTTCCTCCCCCTCCAACACAGGCTGGCAACGCATTTGCGACTCCCCTGGTGATGCGAGTGTCTATGGGCGATGGTGATCACTTAACATCAGGTGACCCACCTGTCCGTTTGCCTCCTATGACATAAGAAAAAATAAGAGAAAAAAGATATAAATAGATTATTCAGAGTTAAAACCGCATTTCTGAATCCAAAAAATTATCAGTCTTTTACGTGTAGTAAAAATATTTGAAGTAACAATATAGTACAATCGGTAGAACCTAGATAAATAGAAAGAGGTGGTTGTTGCATAGTATTTCCATTAAGCCCGGAGCGAAGTAGCTAATCCTATCGGCGCTACAACGTTGACGCACCATTTAATTTAAATGGAGTATTTGAAAGCGACATCGAGAAGTACTGACACCACTAATTAGCTTTTATTGTTATTTATCAAAGCCTTTGTTACCAAGATAGACATGTTAGTTTTGCGAAATCAAATGATTTTACGATTATTTGTACTATCATAGCCTTATCTGGAATATTACAGACTATCCTAGTTAAATGTCCAATTTATTTAATTGAAAAAATATAGACTGATTGGATTTATTATTACGTACTTGTCAAACCAATATGTGCTATATTTTGTAGATGATAGAGTCACGCTAAAGCTATTACTGGTTTTAGCATGAATGGGTCGGCTCGCCCGGGGTAGTACCACCCTCTCATAGAAACACCGGCATGAAGTAACAGTGCTTGCATTGTTACGTTTCGTTTTGTCTGTGAGAGCGCCGGAGGCGAACTTCCCTTTCCCTCTCTTCCCTTCCCCTCCCCTCTCCCCCAAACACAGGCTGGCAAGCGTCTCCCCCGGTGTTGCAAGTGTCTACGGACGGTGGTGATCACTTAACATCAGGTGACACACATGTTCGTTTGTCTACTATGATAAAACAAAATTGCTCAAAATTATATCTATTACGTTATCACAGCATTTCTTATTTTTAGTTTGTTGTTTTTCTTTGATAAATAATAAGAATGTAAAATCTAACGTGTCTGTGTAGTTTACAGATTTTTGTAAAAAAATTGTTGCAGGCGTCTAAATATAAGTAATAAAATACATTTCAATAATTTTTAGAAATGTTTATCTGTCTGTCTGTTTATTTAAACACGCATCACTGCTAAAATACTGCGTTCATAACAAAACCTTTTCAAGAAAATCATATAGCATATCCTCGAGTACCGTTTAGTCTTTGTCTCAGTAAAATCGGTTCGGTCTATCAAAAGTTATTGTAATTTCTATGACGATGCGACTTAAATACGAGAGAAAAGTAGATAATAATTAAACTCAATCGGTGTTATTACAAAGTTAAATACGTATTGAACTCTGGCTTTAAAATAGTCTCATATTAAATGCACCGCGGTCGCTGAATGTTCGCCATCTTGCTCTTTTGTCTCGCTTTGGTTACCTTAGGTTGCGAAAAAGTATAACGCGAACTTGCCTCGGGCAAGCGCGGTGCATTTATTAGGAAACTTTTTTAAACTAACTATTTAATACGTATTTAACTTTTTTGTAATAACACGGAGCACATTCAGATGAGTTTATTAGTGACTGTTTTTTACATCACGTTCCACGTGGACGCAGTCGCGGGCACAGTTAGTTTGATAATATTTTGCCTGATGCATGTAGCATACTTTTTCAGCAACCACCGTTCACCATATAGTGCATAGAGTCACATAACAAACTTTGTATGCGAAAATTTATGTAGTAAACTAGACATAATAGTCGAAATCTCAAAAGTGCACATAGAAGATATTAGTATGACAGCGACGTTTACATTTTCAGATATCTTCTTCTATTTTATTTTTGGCGACCAGTCATCTAGTAGACTATTACTGCCATTATCAAGTGAGTCACGATATTACATGTTTAATAATATAATTTCAATGAACTAACAAGATAGCGACCATCTTGTTAGAACTTTCCAGTGAGTTTTTGTGGCAAGTCAGAATCCACGCTATGTCGTATTATTTCCGATCCACATCACTTGTTCACAATAACCAAACTATATTACATAAAACATCACCAACATTACACAATATAGAACCAAATAACACAAGATTATGGATAACATTAAAAAAACCACTACTGGAATGCCATATTCCAAGATCCCGCTAAAAACTCCATTTTCAGGTATCATATAATTAATTTAATCGAGTATGAACAGTGAAGTACCTGAAATAATGTTGTTATAAAACGAAACCGAAATGATCAAAACAAAGAGGTTCTATGGTTAAAATGTAATTTAAAAAATTAGACTATGTTATTCGAATAACAATCGGTGTTGGTACAAATAACACGTGAAATATCATAACAGGCATTGTAAAGTAATGTGCGATATTTCAATATATCATGATACAACTTACTTTTCAACTCAGTGCCTTTGCCAATGGATCTTCTTCGCGGTGACATCTCCTTGTCTCTGGTGACAAGAAAACTTAGATTAGAACTTAAACCAAGTAAAAACTTATAAAAAGTTTGTAATCACAAAGTTTTAATATAACTTTAATTCATTATTGTTTAATATCACTTTATTTCGTGGAACTAAATATATGTAAACCATTATACATTACATTGATGTTATTTAATATCAGTAAATCAATTTTTGACAAATCTTCAAATTGCTTTTCTTGTAGAAAGAAAATTATCACTAAGTTGAGGCTTGGGTACATATATCGGATGCACATTTATTTAAAACTGAAAAAAAAAACGTAAGGTTAGACATAACTTGACAATCTTATATGTATTAGTAGCATGTGCAAGTTTTTACAAATACAGACCATTATATAAAGTCCTGACAACTTAAACGCTTAAATGCTTATAACATAGTATAATCTACAGTATTACTATAATTCATATATTTTGTTAACCATGGTCACTAATGGCCTGAGATGTTAAAAAGGGGCCTAAAGTAAATCATCATCATCATTACCCTTATCCCACTTAAGTAGGGTCGGCACAACATGTTATCGTTTTCCACTCTCTCCTGTCAAATGTCATTTCAGAATTCACACCTTTTACGCACATATCATGTTTCACGTAGTCCATCCATACCTTATTCGGTCTTCCTCTACTCGTATATCCGTCCACAAACACACTCAACACATTTCTAGTTACATGGTTTTCATCTCTCCTCATGACATGCCCATACCATGCTAACCTATTACTCCTCAAGTTATCTGTCACTGGTGCTATTTACAAACTTCCTCTGATATACTCATTCTTAATTTTATCCATTCTAGTCACACCACACATCCACCTTAACATTCGCATCTCTGCCACATGTAATTTCCTAAAAAGGGACCTAAAGTAAATAATTGATAAAAATAATAATTAAAAAGTGTTAAGAAAATTTATTAATAATTCCTGTGGTAAGTGAAAGCATGAATGCGTTACGTGAATCAGACATGGATTCCTACCGGACAATCAATTCGCCTCACATATAGACTAAAGTGCCTCAATTTAAGTCACGGCTAATCTGCCTACGGATTGTCGTATGATTCTCGTGTGAAACGCACAGTGATCGGATTTAAGCTGGAGAACTGTGCGACGCACACTATACAGTTTCATGTATAGTTATGTCGTTTAATTGATTCCCACCCATACCCATCTGTATACTATATATATTTATATATACTAGCGGGCCGGGCGGACGTTGTCCTGCATCATTACATAGTATAAAACTAAGTCCCCTACCGCGTCTGTCTGTCTGTCTGTTCGCGATAAACTCAAAAACTACTGAACGGATTTTCATGCGGTTTTCACCAGTAGATAAAGTGATTCATGAGGAAGGTTTTAGTATATAATTTGTCAAGGTTTTTATATCAGGGCGGGATAACGTCCGCAGGGCCTCGCTAATTGATAATTTTAAAAAATCTAAAATTCAACCGCTGCGCCACCTACCGGGCCTAATTGGGAATCTAAACCATTCTAGGATCCACTGGAACACGCATACAAAATTTCATCAAAGTCGTTTAGGAGGAGTTCAGTGACATATACACGTACAGAAGAAATTTATATATAAATAAAATATATTGTATTATATTCTCGTCAATATAGATATATTTCTAAATGTAATTATAATGTAGAATACATTCATAAACTATGACAGGAATATTATGTTTACTAACTTGTAACTAAAAGATAATTATTTCTAAAAATGGTAACCAAAATGTTATATGAAAAACATTTTTGTTTATCATTATATAGTAATAAAGACTGAACGGGTTTTCATGCGGCTTTCACCAGTAGATAAAGTGATTCATGAGGAAAGTTTTGGTATACATGTTGTCAAGGACTTTATATAACCAGGAAAGGACAAATGCTGCCGAGTCCGCTAGTTTTATATAAGGTAATTTTGAAGATTATCATATACACAAAATGTAAGCCGAGTTTCTTTTCTTTACTTTATCAGTTTTAGATTTTGACCACAATCTAACCTGATGATAAATGATCATATAGTCCAAGTTGGTAAACAGGGTAAACCTAGAGTGACTGGCTCTCGAGGGTCTCGAGACTTGGCGATACATTTTCAACTGTAGAAACTAGCCAGGCAAACTCACAAAATGCCCTGCAACCATGAATAAGTTTTTCTAGATGTTATGTTTCTGAGGTTATACTTCTTTTGGCGGGTTAGGGAAAAATGATGAGAGTAAATTTGTACAATGCGACGAAAAACCGTCACCCTGATGTTATGATGCACGAGTACACCGTCACGAAAAAACCGACACCCTGAAATTCGTTTAACATTTACTACGTTCGATTGTGTGTGTTTTTTTTAAAGCGAAAAATAACTGAATTATGAAATTAAATAACAAATGTTGATATTCGCGCCACCTAAGACTTTATTTGAAGTCGATGCCAACCTACAGTTCAATTTTGATGCGGATAATAAAATATGTATACTATACAGATATACATCATGGGACACGAGAGTGGACCAAAACTTTGTATGTAGATGATATGAATGTAGGCTGGCATCGACTTCAAATATATTATTAGGTAACCCGAATATCAATATTTTTTATTTAATTTGGTTAATTTCATAATTCAGTTATATTTCGCTTTTTAGTGCCTTATTAGTTTTTTGGTTTTTTTTTTTCTACAAACGTAGATAAATTTTTTTGAAAATATTTTTATCTTGTTACGCCAAAGAAGTATAACTTCTAACGTATGTACATAAGTAGACACACATTTTTTTTGTACATATATTATTTCCACAAGACCTTTTGGTAAAGATTTATGTCAAAGTATAATTAATTTAAGTTGTAAGATTCAGTAGTACAAATTGAAGTAAAAGCTCTGACATTAATACTTTTTCACCTTCAGACTTTTTATTTCCTCCACTTCTTTTCACTTTTAGAATTGTGTGGAACTATTTTATGGCAATTTTATTACTGTTTGCTAAAATAAAACTCCTAGGATGAAACCCACTTACTAAACAAAGACGTATTTGCAGAACCTGTTCTTCTGAATTATAAACACCGTTGTTTTAATCGTGAATTGTTTTAGTAACTCAATCGCAGATTAACATAAGTCGTTGTGAAGGAAAACACCGTTAGAAAACAAACGCGTTAAGGAATAACATTTCTGTGAAACGCTTTAAGAATCTACTTTGATAAAATTTGCCGTATTATTTGTGATAAATAATTATTTTATTACTGTTAATTTTATCACTAACATAAATAATTACACCCATTGTTATGTTTTTTCTATTATAAGTGATTAGAGACCAAAAGTCGAAAGTGAAAGATCAAAAGTCTCTGTTACTCAGATAGATTATTTTTAATGAATTTATGCTTAAATATGTTTATGTTTTAATGACATTTACAATACTAATAGAAGTATAAGCAGTATTTGTTCAAAATAAAATATACCGTATTATGGAAACAGTGTATTATTTGCGTGACTATGTTAATTCTCAATCCGTAACAAATCCTAAGTTATTTACATATACGAGTCCTCGTCCAGTGGTCGAACTTTGACCAAAGAAAAAAAAATCTTTTTCAATTTTTTTATAATATTGATAACTCTAAAGCTCGTCAGTAGTTACAAAACAAAAAAAAATGAAGAAAATGGACTGGCAAACAGAGGAGGAAGATATTGTTAACTGTTTCCCCACTGCCTACTTATATATAGAAGAAGATAGAAGGTTTTAAACAATCCAGAATAAAAAGTTGAAAAGACACATTATCACATAAATCTTTTTCTATTATTAATTAATCTTGATACGTTTCCTTTTTTATATTTATTATATCGTTTTGCCTTCTTATTATGGTTACATGTATTGAAATTTTCATATAAAAACTTACTCATTCAATCCCAGTCTAAGCACGGGCCCTGCTGACCGTAACATTGAATGGGCTTCAGCGTTGCTCATGCTTCTGGTAGGCCGCCCGTTGATTGACGAGATGACATCGCCCTCGCGTATACCGCTCAATGACGCTTTGCGACCAGGATTTACCTGAAAACATACAACACGTGTTATTCATTAAATCAAACTTATACACTAACACTAGCTTCTGCCCACGACTTCGTCCGCGTGAAATAGTTACTTTGCGTGATTATAGCCTTTCTCGATAAATGAGCTATCTAAAACGGAAAGATTTTTTCAAATCGGACCAGTAGTTCCTGAGATAAGCGCATTCAACCAAGCAAACCTCTAGCTTTCTTCTCTTTCTTCTTCTTTCTCTTTCGCTATTGGCAGCCCAGTCCTTTTCAAAAGACTATTACTGCCATTCTCATGTAATAAATTAGCCTCTCTTGCTTAATGCGACTCTTCTTGTTATGAGAATATATGCCAGGTTTTTTTTTGTGACTAATCTTAAAGATTATAGATAATGACGTATACGGGCGGGAAGAGTGGGGAGGCAAACCTTCCAGCTTTATAATATTGGTATAGATTGGAGTACGCTTTGTTCTATTTTTTGTTTTGATTCCAACACCCCGCTTGTAGCTAGAATTGCTCATTATTCACAAAAACCATCTGCATTTGGGTCATTGTATGAATAAAAAAAAATCGTGTGTGATACTATGTTACTACCGTATAATATTGCAAAAAAATACAAACTCCAATTCGTACAATCCTCGTCAATCTTTTTAGTTACTCTGAATATAAACTTAAGATTGGTTTAATACAAAATATAAATATTATTATAAAAGAATTAGTATTTCTTCATCTTTAATTTATATCAACGTTATACATATAATATTTAGTTATACTTAAATTTGTATTCTGCGTTATATTCAGAGCGTTCAAAAATACCTATAGCCGAGAACTATACAGAACTTCTAAACACGATTTAACCTAGAAATGATTATGTATAACAAGATAATATTAATATTAATAAGATAATAACATTAATATGATCGTGTATAGAAACGAATTTTTTCGTCTATGACTCAGTAATACTTTTATATGTAATTTATATGTTAATTACATAATTAACCAAATCTGTAAACAAAAAGTTTAGAACCATGATATAAGGATGTCTGCATCGTAATGTTTATTCATTATGAAGAAAATAGGTGTGCCTTTAGCGAGAACACGAATGGGTCGATACGTAGGGGCTGTTCTACAGTAAATAATAAACTAATTTATCTTTATGTGACCAGGTGGATTTCTAACTTTAGATTAGCTAGTATCTTCGTATTAGTTCTTTTATTCACGTTTCATGCTTATGACCTTTGGTTATTTTGATATTAAATACCGTTAACTTTTTAAACTTTTGAAATAAAGGGACTACGTCCGTAATTCATAATTGTCTTATAATACAAATAGAAACAACGTTATGGACGTTCAGTGTGTTTGGCTACACAAAACGAATATCCATTCATTAATAAATATGTTAATTTAAAAATTTCCCACCGTTCAATTATTTTGGGAATCGATAATCCATGTTTGTAAACCTCGTTCCACAAAGAGTATTTATAAATATACTAAGGGGTATTAAATAAACAACATTTTTAATCACCGACAGCTAACGTAATAAATCTATTATTACAAACCACGTTAGGTTCCCGACGCTTTGCCGCCGGCGAGCAGAATTTTAACATATTCCTGTCAAAAAAGTTCGTAGGGAAGGGGTTCGTCCCCAACGCAAAACAAACCCACACTACAACACGTTGAGAAAGGTCATAGCAATTAGCCGCGTAATTACGGTAAACAAACAATTTTCGTCCACAAATTACGCGATTAGTATGATTACGCACACGAGAAGCTTAACAGCAACACTTGACACTAATCACTCGAGTCGAAGTTCAGTTACAACAGTAACACATTTCCCGAGAGAGCTCGTCAGTTGCCACAAGAAAGTCACGGGCCTTACTAAACACAGACAGGGCATGTAACAGCCAATTTCATCGAAACATTAAATGGGCATTATTCGAAAATGCATGCGCCGCCGCGCCGTGAGGGAGGACGCACACCTATTGTCCGGGACCATCACTCGCCACGAATATTAATCTTGTTGAAGGTGAGTCGAAGCATCGTTTGATTCTTGTCGTGCGCGCGTGTTCCTACATAGGACCTCGATTTATATTCTTATTAGGACAATGAACTTCAACACTTTATGGAAATTATATTATACAATTTTACCTTACACGCACTTTATCTATCCTAATATTATGAAGCTGGAGGGTTTGTTTGTTTGGTTGAACTCGCTAATATCAGTAACTGCTGTTCCGATTTGAATTAGATACCTCATTTATCGAGGAAGGATATAGGCTATATATTGTCACGCTAAGACCAATAGGAGCAGAGCACCGATGAAGAATGTTTCAAAACTGAGGTGTTTTTCTCTTTTTGAGAGCTTCCACTGCGTCTTAGCGTTACCCCAAGTAACTATTCCACGCGAACGAAGTCGCGCGCAGAAGCTGGTCTTTAATAATTTTGGTTTAAACTTGTAACTGTCTTCACATCCTAGACACAACAAAACGAGCCTGTTGTTTAGGCTTGATACTATTGCGCTATTTTTGTTAACTCTATAGATTTTAGTGTTTGACGAAGTGTTACCCGATGCTAAATGACGATCTGGTCCAAGATGGTAAACCCGCTAAACCTGGGACTGGCTCTTAAATGCAAGTACCGGACCATATCCATAGGTACTTGGCGAACCCTTTTCATCTTGAGAGTAGTAATTTTTTTTTATAGTATCACGGCAAAATGACTGCACTGTGCCCGGTGGTAAGCACAGTACAATTCAAAAACAATGGCGACCACCGAGTGACACTATCCATCACCGGTCGCCGCTGTCATATCGGCCTGGGGCTATGACGGGCTTTTTCGCATATACATGGTGGTTGCGACCCAGTCTGTAAAACCCTACTACCCCGCTTTCGCCATTGCCTCGTTCGTTATTCAGCAGGGTGCACCACGTGCAGGTGAGGTTGGCTTGGATGTCCCAAGTCTTAGATGTTATTTGACACCCCTTACACCCCGAAATCAAATTAGCTAGGTGGGCTTAGAGAAAACCCTGCTACAGTTTCATCACGTTGTTTGCCGTCACTGAAAGCTTCGGCTGATCCGCAAGTATTGGAACCTACATCTATTGCCGCGGTGTCTAAATACACACTAACCACTGAGCGAAAGATATACGTGTAGATATTAGTATTAACTAGTAGTGGAGTTTCTCGCCGGTTCTTCTCGATGACTGGGTTGTTTTCCGAACCAGTGGTAGCTTTGACGTTAATAAGTGCCTTCTCAGGGCCTAAATTGAATTTAGATTTTGATTTAGTAACTAGCCAGACTAGCAGTTCATCAAAAATGTCGGTGGTTTTGACGGTATTTTTTGCACTGAACGCTCAAGCTCCTTGTAAGAATAAAACCACGCCGATTCATACAACTATGTGGTCTTGTGTGGTGAAACAATCTAGCCCCGAACCATTATTGCTTTAACTACAGTAATTAAAATTAATAAATCAACAAAGTGTTTTTATTTAATCAAATCCCGAACCATAACTATTGTTAAAAAAGCATAATTTCGGGTTATATGGATATGGACGACAAACCCCGTATAATCTCATTTTTTTACGTTAGGGCTGTCATATATGGCTTACCTCAGTAATATATACGAGAATGTTTTGGTCACGTTCTAATTTGATCCAGTACAAGCCAATTTATAACGATATTTTAAATGACACAGATTTTTATAAAAAAGGTAACGAAGAATGTGTTGCGGTTAATACTGTTACCAAGGCAGAATAAGAAGAAGAATTATAGTTTTATAATTTACAAGACAAACTGGCAGATATTTCGTTTTGAAAGTTTATAGTTTTGTTTTATTAATTAACTACTATGATTTTTTTTTATCATAGGAGGCAAAGGAACAGGTGGGTCACCAGATGTTAAGTGATCACCACCGTCCATAGACACTAGCAACACCCTGAGTTTGAGGGAGGGGGAGTGGAGAAGGGGAACGGGAAGGGGAGGTGGGTTATCCGACGATCTCACTGACCGAACGAAACGCAACAATGCAATCACTGTTACTTCACGTCTGTTTTCTGCGAGAAGGTGGTACTACCCCGGGAGAGCCTACTCATTCATGCTGAAACCAGTAATAGCTTCAGCGTGGCTCTATCACCTACAATGGTTGTTACACATACTATATTGAAAAGTATCAATAGATCTTACTAACAGCTATTACTGAATATAAATTAAAAGTATTTAAAAAAATACCTTATTTCATCCATATCGTTAAATATATAGCTGTCTGTCGCACTTTCACGCTAAAACTACTAAACCGATTTCAATTAAATTTGGTACACAAATAGTATAGAACCTGAGGAAGGACATAGGACTTTTTAATGCGAACAATGGGTTGTAAGGGGTACAAAGGGGAGATGAAAAGTTGTATGGAAGTATCGTAATTTTTAGAGCTAAAAGCTTGGAACTTATTTTTTAGGCTTTTGATTTGATATAAATAAATATGACATTCAAAGTTTGTACAGTTTGTTTTGCCTTCAAGGGCTTAAAATAATGACAGAAAATAGGGGATGAAAGTTTGTATGGAAATATGTAAGGTTCCGATTTGAAAAAGTCTTTCAGTGTTAGATAGCTCATTTATCGAGGAAGACTATAGGCTATACATCATTACGCTAAAACCAATAGGAGCGGAGCACCAATGAATAATGTTTCAAAATCGGGCTTTTCTTTCCTTTTGAGAGTTTCCGTGGCGTGTTAGCGTTAGCCCAAAATAACTATTCCACGCGAACGAAGTCACGGGCAAAAGCTACTATACTATAAATACAATTAGTAAGGTATAAATTAACCAGAGCAGTTTTAAGAATAAACAAAACACGTCGCACTAAAGATAATTTTCGGTTTGAAAAGAATAAATAGAAACATTCTATGTCTTCTACATACATATTACTAGCTATGCAAATGCTGTTCTAACTAATATTATGAATGGGAACGTTTGTTTGTTACGTTATCACGCTTTAACTTATCAACAGATCATCACGAAAATTTTATACACATTGTAAACGTTACAGTAAAAGGCTCAGACACTTTTCATCCAGAAATAAGTACTGTTCCCAAGGGATAGACCTAATTAACATTAACGTGAGTGAAGCCGTAGGGAATAGCTACTTTCGAACAACATTATTTTATGGATAATAAATTATTATATTTTATAAAGTCTTTAACACTAACTCTTTGAAGTTTCAAACGAATAAATTTGTCTGCGACGAGTGTGGTTCCGCTTTTCATTTAATTATACTAACGAGAGAACGAAACACGGAGCACAATTTGTGTATTTAATTACAGCACTACAAAGCACGGAACAGTCTTCAGCGTTTCTGTAATACATTTATGAAGTTTGTCATTCAAGGAGAGCTTAAAAATTGCGAATGTTACTGATTTTCTGACCTTATTCTATTCTTTCTATTCCTATCCGACATAACATGCTTTGTACCTTCGTGTTGTGAACAGAGATTCGGTATAGTGTTTTACGAGCGGCCGCCAGCTTCAAATCAACTCTCCTTGGGATATTCTTTTTGATGCTTAGCTGGTTTTCTTTTTCGAACTCTCAGCACCAGACTAGGCCCCCCTCTGCAGCAGCTCAAGCCTAGGTTCGTTTCCTCGACGTGGAGCCCTTGAGTACGCTGCTCGCGCGATACAGTGACACAAAATCTTACATCACTGCGACAACATTACACATATCACCTCCACGCATACACGCTTACACATGCAGGTGGAAGGGTTTTATTTTTTCCCCTTATCAAACTGAAATAGTTTAGAATATTATCCGATACGTAATATTTATGTGCAATATGACATATCTAATATATAAAAATCTGGTGTCATGGTGTTAGTGTTCCAACTCCTCCGTAACGGTTGGCCGGTTTTTTATGAAATTTTAAATGTATATTTGGTAGGTATGAGAATAGGTTGTAAAGTATATTTTATATCTCTGATTAGTGTCCATATCCAGATTTTTTTTCATGTTTTTTTTGTCATTATGTCTTTTATATATATATATATATTTATTTGCCGTAAAAAATACACATAACCCCAAATTTTTACCTTCCCAACCCTATTCTCCAATTTTTCATTCATGATTTTAGTATTTTCGTATGAACAATATCCAAATGTGTCAACGGACATTCGTATTTCAAAGAAAACGAAATTATTGATGTTGGTTAATAATAGATGGCGCTACGTCCGTTTCATTGAAATTTCTTCCACACATACGTAAGTCATTCGCTAAACAAACTAGATATGTGTTTCAATTAATCGATTGGCTTCACAATGTAATCAGGTCTTAGGTTTTTAAGATTTTTCGAGTTTGAAAGTATAATTGGAATTGGTAGGTAATCGGCAGACTAAGTTGCGCGATTCAGCTAGTATATAGTGATAGTCGTATTGAAGTTTGTTGAATTAAAAATTACTTTTGAAGTAGCAAATTGCTGTTCTTTATTGTCAAAAGTGCCATTCTGCTAATCCTAAAATTTCTGAATGTACAGTTTTAAAATACAATATAAATTTAGTACACTGATTTTGAAATAATATGTAGGTATACCATATTTCTATTTCACTAGCACTATATCACTACATATTATAAAACAAAGTCCTTTGTCTGTCTGTCTGTTCGCGATAAACTCAAAAACAACTTAACACACTCTCATACGGTTTTCACTAGTAGGTATGATAATATCGTCCGCCGGGTCCGCTAGTCTAACTATAATATAATATGCTCCGGCGAACAAATTTTTCCACGTCTTGACTAACAAAAAATCATAGCCGTCTGACAGCTTTAATGAATGTCTTTATTATATAAGGGTTGTTGAGGTATCTATGCTTGGTATACATATATGTCTCAACAACTCATATATGTATGAATAGTTAGCTAAGCTTAGATTAGCTCAGATAGGTCGCGAATTGCATGTATCAGGCAACAGCCAAAGCCGAGGTGTGCCGCGCACCCTTGAGCTAGTTGTCAAAGTAAAATCGGCTGAGTGCCTTAAGCGCTCGCCTTAGTAGTCCGGTGAAGCAGTTAAGACTTTGCTTGGTCAATAGCGTAGTCAGTTCGAAAAAAAAAAATTCCGAACTCTCTATACTGTATCAGCTGGTACTTATGGACCTCAGCCTCTTAGAAACAAGCCCATGGGTGCCAAAGTGGCTTTAACTTTGGCTTGGTATATTGCCTTGGATGCAACAATTCGAATAAGCTAAACAAAATAATCTAATTACATTTATACGAATTAGTGACGCACACATGTTTACAAGTATGTGTGCCCCATGAACTCAAACATGTATTCTGTATCTCTGACATGTCTAAGTTTAAAAATTTTCAATGACTATTTATTATTCTGATTATACTGAAGAGCCCAATTTGTACAATGAAGCTAGTGAACAAATATACAGGATCGTACTATGCTAAATGTTACAAAGAAAAACTAACTGAATAACCATGGATATACATAATGGAAGCGCTTAAGTCATTTTTTTTTTTATATCATAGGAGGCAAACGAACATGTGGCTCACCTGATTTTAAGTGATCACCACCGACCATAGACACTTGCAACACCGGAGGAGTTGTGTTGCAAGTGCGTTGCCAGCCTGTTTGGGAGAAGGGGGAATGGGGAAGTGGGAAGGGGGAGGGGAGTTGGGTATCCGGCAATCTCACTGACCGAACGAAACGCAACAATGCAAGCACTGTTACTTCACGTTGGTTTTCTATGAGAGGGTGGTATTACCCCGGGCGAGCCGACCCATTCATGCTGAAACCAATAATAGTTTCAGCGTGGCTCTACCACCTACGGTGAATTACCGTGAAGTATTGTTTACCATAATTGTCTCAATTTGGCATCATTGTCTTATTTTTGTATTACATAGCATATAATTTAAGAAATAGTTTCTCAAGCTTTTAGTGGCATACCCTAGCAGATAACCAAAAAACAAGTACAAAACTTTGCAACCATCAATACGATTAATTGATATTATTTATCAATGTTTTATGTATTCTGCTAACACGGCGGTTGTAATTAATCTTTTCTTTTGTAATGTATTCTATAGATAATGTTTTACTATATAAAAGAAACTTTCCCTTCATTTCCACTATTCTTTCATTTTACTATGATTACATAATTACAACATAATATTCAATATTCTGTCGTGTAAATTCATAACAATTCATTAAAGCTATTATACTATGTTTCGTAAATGGGTATTATTTTTTAACACATTACGACTCCAATATTCTACTTAGCGCTTAGGCTACTTAACGTTTCGCAACGCCAAGGTTGAGAATCACTGACTTAAAAAACTATCAATCTATTTGTACAATACCTAATTGAACATTATTAATTATTTTAGTATATTACATATGAAATCACTATTTCAAAAAATATAATATATAAATAATTTTTGAAGGTACGAGTTAATGCAACCTTAATGTAGAAGAAATAATAAACGCAAAATTAAAAAAAATATATTTTCAATACAAATTATTAGCATTGCCAGTATCTTGGAGTCGTGATTAACGTAATTTTATTTTACGTAATTTTATCGTTTTAATTTAAGGATATACTAATACATTTATTTATATTTATGACTTTCGATTAAATGCCAAACTACTGTTGCCAGTAAAGCATATAATTATTTAATCGAATCGCACTAATAAATATTACGTAAAGTAACATGTGATAGGTTACGTTACTCCTCAGAATGTAAAGCTTACCAACACGACCAATTAAATTAGAGCCCTGTCAGTTCTATTTTAACTAAACCACAAGGCGATGTGAGCGGAATCGTTGAACTAACAAGGACCTAACAAAGTTGGGCAGTGCTTTGTTAATTTGACATGCGGAACACGTGAGCTGCGTGACTTCACGACGCACGTGTGTGGAATCAACCATCAAACTTCACATATCTAACAGCAAATCCTAAGAGTAATTCAACCTTGTTATTTTGAAACATTTTTAAGACTTGACACTACTACATATTCTCTATTTGAAAGCGATGAGTGTCAAGTGGTTACATCGTTCATAGTGACGCTGGGTGTATTGTTCTTGCATTTAAAGTTAATGAAGTTGCATTATTATACACAAAAAACCATACATTTCAACTTTATCGTTGGCATGGTACGGTGCGTTTTAGTTTCTATTAATACTTTTTTTTTATATCATAGGAGGCAAACGAACAGGTGGGTCACCTGATGTAAGTGATCAGCACTGTCCATAGACACTTGCAACACCAGGGGAGTCTCAAGTGCGTTGCCAGCCTTTGTTGGTGGAGCGGGAGGGAATAGGAAGGGGAAGTGGAAGGGAAGGGGAGGTGGGTCTCCGGCGCTCTCACTAACTGAACGAAACGCAACAATGCAAGCACTGTTACTTCACGTCGGTTTTCTGTGAGAGGGTGGTACTACCCCGGACGAGCCAACCCATTCATGCTGAAACCAATAATAGCTTCTGCGTGGCTCTACCACCTACGAAATACTAAACTTTTCTCAATTGTTGCAGAACTATTGAAACATATAGAAATGATTACCTTATCTAGTTCTTATATGACAATTTCTATATATAAATATAAATTGATATTATTATGCAGACTATGAAAATACTACAATATAACTATAAAGCATTGTCTAACTACAGTAATGGTTATAAGTACTTCTAGAAGAGCTTGTATTTTTTTTAATTACGAGGTTATTATGGAATTCACACGTAGAAAAGCGGCAAATCATGCCAAGCTCTCGTATCCTACGGTGACTGTTCAAATCCTTAACTAGTGTAATCTGCGTTTTGTTTGTATACTCGTACATTATGCATTTATGCATTATACAGTGTTTCTTGTTAGCTTGATGAACTACAAATGTTAAGTATTGAAGAAACTATCATTGTCTTACCATACATATAATACATACGCGGTTTAATTACAGTGATCTATTTGTATTTGATATACACAACATTTACCAAGGAAATCGACTGAGTGCCTTAAGCGTTCGCCTTAGTAGTCCGGTGAAGCTCTAAAGGCAAGGCCAATAGCGTAGTCAGTTCGAGAAAAAAAAAAAAGTAGTTATTATGTAATATTTATTAAATACTAGCTTTTAGACGCGGTTTCGCTCGCTTTATCGATTTGACTTATCCCTTGGAAACAGTACTTTTTTCTGCATGAAAACTACGTTTTCTATACCTCTGTCAACGTGTATTCAAAATTTCGTGACGATCGGTTAACTAATTAACCTGTGAAATCGTAAAAAAAATATCAGTTCACAATTACAATATTAGTAAGGATAATCTGATTAGTATGTAATACTTATATAATTATTAACACAATACAACACAATTTCAATAACACTATGGCAATTACAAACTTCTCTTCAACGGTGTTAGAATAAAAAGTAGGTTAATAAGTACCAAATAGGAGTTGTTGGAAAACACTCTTTTCATTATAGCGTTAATATTTGATTAGTAAATTCGATTAGAACGATAATTAAATATAATTTGTAGTAAACGTACAGAACAATTAGAATACACTTTTTACTTCGGATTTTATTAGTACAATTATTACAGTATGGTGAGAACATTTCACAATGGGTTAGTTACATGGAAGATATTTGTTTAATTGACATCTTTTACACTTTATTGAGGGCAATGTCATTCGGGTGTATGTATATTACTTTGTACGCTCTTTAGTCTAAATGACTTGACGAATTTTAACAGATGAGGTGTCATTAGATCATGCTTAATTGTGGGAGTGAGACAGGTTATGTACTATTCTATTATGATATCTTTGAATTTGTTTAATACTAGGTATGTCCGCGACTGCGTCCGCGTGAACAGTAAACAGTGACTAATAAAATCATCTGAATGTGTTAATTTTTAACAGATGAGGTGTCATTAGATCATCGTTAATTGTGGGAGTGAGACAGGTTATGTAGTATTCTATTATGATGTCTTTGAATTTGTTTAATACTAGGTATGTCCGTGACTCCGTCCGCGTGAACAGTAAACAGTGACTAATAAAATCATCTGAATGTGTTAATTTTTAACAGATGAGGTGTCATTAGATCATCGTTAATTGTGGGAGTGAGACAGGTTATGTACTATTCTATTATGATGTCTTTGAATTTGTTTAATACTAGGTATGTCCGCGACTGCGTCCGCGTGAACAGTAAACAGTGACTAATAAAATCATCTGAATGTGTTAATTTTTAACAGATGAGGTGTCATTAGATCATCGTTAATTGTGGGAGTGAGACAGGTTATGTACTATTCTATTATGATATCTTTGAATTTGTTTAATACTAGGTATGTCCGCGACTGCGTCCGCGTGAACAGTAAACAGTGACTAATAAAATCATCTGAATGTGTTAATTTCATTTACTTAACTACTTTTCTCTCATACTTAAATCGCGTCGTCATTAAAATTACAATACATTTTGATAGAATCAACCGATTTTAAAGTGAAACTTTTATTACATCGTCTCAAACTTTTTCGTCTATGTGTTGCATGTCGCGTGATGGTCGGCCGCGGAGTAGGGATAAAGTGAAAGGCGCTCGTCAGAGCAGCCAGGGCCAATATGGCGGCGCCTATAGTTCACAGCAGCTGACCGTGTATAGACCATTATTAGTTAAATGTCTATTATAGTGTGAAAAAAAGTTTCATAAAACCACACAATCTTTTTAATAAAACCAAAATTAAATATTACTCGAGTATATACTTTATGAGCTGCATGATGATGACTGATAAGGGTTTATAGTGAACGAAGTACTTTATCAGCGATGCGTTTTCAAACAAACAGACAGACAGACATTTCAAAAAATGATTGAAATATATTTTATTACTTATCCCAAGACAACTGCATAATTTTTTTTTACATTTACATTCTTATTACATGTAAAGATATTTATTTAACATCCACAAGACTGCGTTCGATGATTAAAAATTGACATGATTCCTACTGAATGAAAACACAACAAACTAAGAGAAAGTGTTTTATATTTATAGCATTCAAACAAAGAAAAACTCAAATAATTTAAATGGTACGTTTTAATAAACGTATTAATGCTTTATTTTATTTATAATAAATTCCTATTTGTAATGCAAATGTGATATAATTTCAGTTTCTTAGCTGAAAATATATTTTATACTTAAGAATCATGAGCTTATTAGATAGACTTTCGTCAAAAAGCGGAGTAGATTTTTACGAAAATGTTACATTATATGATGGCATAATGATGTATATGGGAGTTCTGTTATTGTTTGGTATGAATATAGCTAACTACATTAATATATTATGCAGTAGTTAAAAAAAAGTGCTCAATATAAACAAATTTAGTAATGGAAGTAATTATTTGTTAAAATTAAACACAATACGCCACACATCGTTTTATCAAAGTGTTTTACTTACAGGAGATATATAATCAGAAGCACAACTGTAGCTCTGAAAGAAAATTAAGCGATATTAAGTATAATTGTTTACTTATTTCTTTATGAAGTTATACTTCTTTTGGCGCGTTAGGGATAAATGATGAGAGTAAATTTTTACGATGCGCGCGCACACCGTCACGAAAGACCGACACCCTGAAGTTAGCTATAGTCAACATTTTGTTTCTTTGTATTTCTTTGTATTAAAACTTTCAATGTATTAAAAACATTTTTTTCTATTGTTAGTGTCGATTTTTCTACAAACGTAGAATAAGGCGAAAGATAAAAATTTTGAAAAGATTTTTATCTTGTTACGCCAAAGAAGTAAAACTTCTAACGCGTGTACATAAGTACACACACACACTTTTTTTTAATTATATTTTTACAAATTCCAGTATTATTGGAAATTGTTACAGTGTGACATTAGTTTTGGAATGACGTATGTAATGTTTAATGTATAGAAAATTGTATACACAATTATTTGCACCACGCAGGGCACCCTTTTTAGGCAATCATTATTTTCGACTCATTATATCAGTAAAATATGAGTATAGTTTCCAAATTGTTAAAGTTTTGTTACAATTGATAACAGTATTTATTGATAATTTTTATACTCTATCAATTTCAAAATTACATCTGCTGATGCGTATAAAATACTATCAAAATCGCAACCACGTGACACTGGCTGAATCGTGGATAAGGACTACAGGTTCCAATTTATTAAAAAAAATCGGATGGTATTTTAATATTTCTTGAAAATCTTCACAAAATATAAATAAAATTTCATCTGATACTATTTTAATTTTTTGAATATTTTTTTTACAGTTAATATAAGTAATATTAATAATTCCTATACGCAATGAATGTGGAAATGGGGTATATTTGTTATGAGCAATTTTCTTCCAAATTGCATGAAAACTGAATAACTTTTCTGTTTTGTTTTTCAAAATCTAAGTATAATCTTTATTATTTTTAGTACTTATTAATTTTGAAATTTATTCATCCCGTATTCAACTATTCATTAAAATCGATTAGATAGATATTTTAATTTTCAGTAATAATTATGTACGTAATCTAAAAATATAAATATATTTATAGCCCACCCGTTTCTCAGTGACATAATGTCTTGTGCGCAAAATGTCAAAAAAGTCTAACTATTTTCGTGTTAAATCCGAATATACAAACAATCCAAAATTTATTCAACGTCATATTTGATATAATAAACATTTATACCAAAATTTGGAAAAACAAATTAAACATAGAGCAACAATTGCGAATTTATATAGACTAATAAAACGGTGTTAATTGAATTGTCGCTGTGTACATAAAGCCTCTTTAAGAATACTACTCTATACCACAAACAAAGTGCTCTCCAAGAGAAATAAGCCCTGCGCCGCTGTTTACAATAAACTTTAATTGCGTAATTTGATATAACAGCTCTCAGGAATTTTTAAGTAAATTGCTTTCTTTTTATTATTATGTAAAAAGTGTTTTGTGGAGACTATATAGTTATTCATTACACGTTTTGTGGCGATGAATACATTTATTTCATGTCTTATAACAAAATCTAATATTTATTTTAAAGAGCATAAGGTTACAAGTAAAGGAAAATAAATAAATTTATTTCATGGACCAAATTAGCGATGCTCGAATAAAAATTTCGAAAAATTGTGATATTCTATTTTATAAACTCCAATGTACAATTTATATACCTAATGATTATTCATTCACTTATTAATGCTAGGACAGATATTTATAATATTCAATTATTTCTACTTTGTTTCTGCATTACCAGATACATCATTTTTAGCTGATACCAACCCTGAAAAAGACTAGTTCAAACTTACTAACAAAAGCGTCAGATGTGTTATATTAATTGGTTAAATTAATGCGAAACGTAGATTTCATGACATCATAACCTAGAACATTAAAGTAATCATAGGTGATATCAGTAACGTCTCCCATGTCGATGAACTCTATATAGTTACTCTATATCTGCTTGAAAAAAGTTTTTGCGCAAATTTTTGGTTATTCCGTTATAAATAACCAAGTAAATGGTACGTATGCTTACATCGCAAAATTAGATATTTATCGAATATGTTAGTATCACTCTGTAAGTTATATAATTTATATGTACACTAGCAATTTACCGCGACTTCGCGCGAGTTTTCTATGCGGTAATTATTTTCGATTCCTTACTTTATATCTATATACATAAAAGGATGGCTGATTGTCTCCCCCTGGGGCCCACATAATAGTGGAGGGTGCCCGAATCAGGGTGGGGACCCAGATAGTATCTGGGCCTCACCCTGGATGGGCGCTGGCGGTTTGATCCCCATTTTGAGGGGCTCATACCGCGAATTGTGGGAGGAGTGGCGGCACTTGGCCGGCTGCTCCCCAGCATAGGGAGGCCGAGTGTTGGGTGCCGCCGACTATATATGGGGTCATGCGGGCGATGGCCGTCTACGGTGCCCCGGTGTGGATTGATGCTCTTGGTGCCGGTAATGTGCGGGCGCTGCGCGCTGCGTAACGCGTAGTGGCACTGAGAGTGACCAGGGGGTACCGCACCGTGGCCTCCGCGGTGGCCTTTGCGCTCGCCGGCTCCCTGCCTTGGGAGTTGGTGGCGGGAGTTCTTGCCGCCGTTTACGAGTTTACGGCGGCAAGGAAGAGTATCGGGGAGCCTCCAGCTCCCAAGGAGATTGAGGCCAAAAGAAGGGAGGGCCGGAAGGAGGCGAAAGTACGATGGAGCAGGACCTGACGGACGAGCGGTATGGGCGTTACACTACTGACGCTGTCCGCCCGGTCCTACCGGATTGGATAGGGAGACGCCAGGGTTCCCTGTCGTTCAAACTGGTGCAGGTACTCACCGAGCATGGTTGCTTCGGGCGGTACTTGCACCAGATCGCTCATAGGGAGCCAACGACTGCATGCCATGAATGCGCAGCAGAGTGTGCAGCGTGGGAGGGACAGCGCTGCATTGTGACTGCGGCGGTAAGGTAGGATTTGTCGCTGCCGAGTGTGGTATCGGCCATGCTCGGCAGCAAAGAGGCATGGAATGCGATGGCTTCCTTCAAAATGTGCTCATCTACAGTGTAAAACCCGCAAGCAAATTTGCATGGCCTTGGCTCCAGTAGTTTAGGCTATGCATTATTAATCAAATCAAACATACTTTATCCATTTTAGGCCCAAATAAGGCACTTATGAACGTCAAAACTATCACCGGTTCGGAAAACAACCCAGTCATCGAGAAGAGCCAGTAAGAAACTCGATACATATATATATTTCCATTACACCATACAATCGTTTATAGTAGATGCACAGAGAGGAGACAATTCTAGACATCACCATCGTTCACATATTGATCCACTCTATAATATCCTTTTAACACCAAAACCCGCTTGATGTGGCGCTTAAACTTACAGTCCGACAAATCGGTAACATGCTTTGGGACTTTATTGTAAAACCTAACAGTGTTACCTAAAAAAATATTACTAAGTTTAAAACATGGGACGACCAGTTTGTTACAGTTTCTGGTATTTAGATTATGCCTGTCTTTTACTAAATGCAGTTTTTCAAAGTGTTTACGGACATACATTAAATTATCAAGAATGTATTGGAAGGGTAGAGTTAGGATACCGAATTCCTGGAACTTCGTTTTTAATTATTCGCGAGGTAATATGACAGTCGGTCATTCTTTTATATATGTCGAAGATATTAATCTAGAACCAAAATCTATATACTTCAAAACAATAACGGAATAAACTATGTTATAAGTTGCTGAATAAAGTGGACCGATAAGCGCGTTGTGTTTATCTTTGCAGAGCTTTTAGAACTTTTAACATAAAGTATTTATAATTTCATTGTTCTATGTTTATATTAATTTTACGACTAGTTCCAACCAACAGTTTACTGTTATATTATAATAATATTTTTAGGTCCTTTATAGCTTACATTTATTTTCCTCTCCATCATCCCTGACGGACTTTGATGACTGGGCTAAAAACGTAACACATCTGCCCAGTATTCCATTTAGTTAGTTTCTTTTAGAGCTTTTTATGGTTTGGGCTTGTCAGTTACGATAATTGAAAACGATTAATACGAATATATTTGCTTAGGAAAATATGAGTGCTTTGTGACATTTTATGAATTGCAAGAATGTAATTGACGTACATTTAAGTGTGATGAAATTTTTATATTTATTCTCCGCGAGCGGTGTGTATTAAAACTAACTAGTGGGCGCCCATTGGTCGACATTCGACCATAATTCATTGATTTTTTAAAGTTTGAACTTTAGTCTGGTTCTTTTGTCAAAGGATATACTTCTATTATCAAAGGTTTTCATTATGGCTACTCAGTTAATTGCCACTTTTTTAAATTGTATAAATATAAAAAGCGGTTACATAAGGTGGTAAGGCTCTCAAATTCTAAGTAAAGATAACCTTACGAAAATAAAGAAATTTATCGCTACTCATGAAACAATTATCAATTAATTTTACACGATATCATGGGTAGATGGTATTTCTGGGTGATATTGAATTAAATGTAGTATGTACATTATAACGAAGTGTGATACACCCAGTATCATTGTTCGGAAAAGTAGTGGATACACAATAGAATCAAATAATGAATCTAAAACAAAGAAGTTTTTAATACTGCTATTAACTTTTGAAAATGAATTCCTTTTTGTTCAAAATTTATCATCAACTGTAATAAATATAATTGCTACATCAAGTTGAACTAAGAATCTAAGTCGTGGATTACTTTCATGAGCAAACAAATTTTCTTATTATGATTTTACAAAGTATTTTTGGCTCATTTTTTTATTGAATCATTATTTCAAGTGAATTCAGCAAAAAACCACTAAACATAAACATACTAAATATTGACTTTGACTTTGGTAATATTGCTTTACTCTTATGACATTATGAAGCAAAGTAAAAGTAGTCCGGTCACCTAAAATTTTCAATAAGACCAAATAGAATAATCATTATTTCACTGGTTTCATAAATTTACTAAAGATAATTATAAAAGATTATTATTTATGAATTTACATATTATATTATTAACCTACAATTTGAATAGTTGATTTCAAAGAACATGTACGGCATGCAGCGTCAGTCATGTTAAAAATATTGAAAGGGTAAAATTTTGGAACGTAAGAGTGACATCCGTCAAAATGTCTTTTCCATTTATATGTTGTTTAAAATTCGAGCAGTAGTGTGAGTAATGTATATTTTCATTAATTTAATATGCTTGTAATGCATTTTATATAAAAAAATAGCTTTATACACTTCTCCTCCATATAAACTTTAACTATGCAAAATCTCAAGTTCATCCGTTCGCGCAATTCGCTTAAAAAGGGGTACAAAGTTTGGGCTTCACGTATTAATATATATGATGATGATGATCATCATCAGCCTTTAAGAGACCCACTGCAAGACCATAGGCCTCTTGCCGAAGGAAGGTATGGGCGTAATCACCACGCCACCCACGACATATTGGCGATTTCAAACTCTGAGAAATCCACAGTTCTATATTTTTCCCACATATAGTAGTACTACAAGAACATTTCTCAGGTTCAGGTTTCCTCACGATGTTTTCCTTCACCGTCAGTCGATAGTGTTACCAATTTAAATTAGTAAATGTACGCGAATTCCGAATAATTCGGGTTCAAACCTGCGGACATCAAATTAATATTCCACCAGTCAAACCACTAGGCCACCAAGACTTGATGATGATATATTTTAGGCTCGTTTTATTGGACGGTCTAAAAGTATCTTATTTTTTACAGTGCATAAAAACTTCATATAACTGCGCAAAATGAAGTTTATTGCTAAAAAGCATTCTGCATTCATCTTCCACATGAAGGTCCAGAAAGGTGTATACGAGGTGTGCATAATGTATATTATATATTGCATACGAAATATTAACTGCCCAACTACTTCAAGTCAAATTCACGTAACATGCTCTTGGAAAAGACTTGACATTTAGGTGTTCACTTGAAGCGAGTTTCACAAGCCGCAGCTCGTGGTGACTTGCGAAATTTATTATGTACTAGCTGTGACCGCGACTTCGTCCGAGTGGAACCTTATGTAAAGAACAGTGAATAATAAAGTTATCTGAATGTATATTAAGTCCATTTTCTATCTTTTTTTCCAAGTCGCATCTACTTTTCTCCCGTAACTTACGCCGCGTCGTCCTTAAAATTACAATAACTTTTGATAGTGTGGATAATGACGAAGGAAGGACGAGTTTAATGAAACAAAGACTAAGTTATTCTCGAAGATATGCTTTATTCTCTAGGTGTGGTTTATTATAAACCCAGTACTTTAGCTGTGATGCATGTTCATACAAACAGATAGACAGACAGACATTTCTAAAAATGAGTGAAATGTAGTCCGTTACTTATTCCTAGACACCTGCAACAATTTTTTTCACAAAAATCTAAAATGTACAGTCATTTTAGATTTACATTTTTATTATATGTATAGATAGCAAAAGGACCTCAAGAAGGTACCTATGAACGTTAGAATATGACCACCAAAAATATCTTAGCCATCGAAAACAGGCAGCAAGAATCTCGATTGGGTTTATCTTTCATTTTATTTATATTTTTTTTATTTAAACTACATTCTTCATAGAGGCTTATTATTACTTTTAGCAGATTTACAGAGAAGAGGTCTATTGTTCTTGTAATTATCTACACTAAAAAAAAGTGTGTGTGTACTAATGTACACGCGTTAGAAGTTATACTTCTTTGGCGTAACAAGATAGAAATCTTTTTAAAATTTTTATCCTTCGCCTTACTCTACGTTTGTAGAAAAAAACGACACTAACAATAGAAGAAAGGTATTTAATACATTGAAAGTTTTAATACAAAGAAAAACAAACAACAAATACAAAGAAAAACAAACAACAAATACAAAGAAAAACAAACAACAAATACAAAGAAACAAAATGTTGACTATAGCTGTCGGTTTTTCGTGACGGTTTTTTTCGTGCGCGCATCGTAAAATTTTACTCTCATCATTTTTCCCTAACGCGCCAAAAGAAGTATAACTTCAATAATATTTTGAAAGAAAAACCTGTTTGACATATGAGGATTGTAGATACTATCCAGAAAACCGTAATGTGCTTTGAAGCTTTTATTGTAGACCCAAACAGTTTTTGGTATTACTGGGTCTAAGATATGGATGGGCTAATTTGTGATAACTCTAGTATTCAAATTGCACCGGTCATTTTATCGAAAATTTTGCGAACATACATTTAATTAGGCTACGAAAGACATGGAAGAAAGAATACTACTAGTGGTATAACCAGAATGAATAAGGTTGAGAATGAATATATCAGAGGAAATTTGAAAATAGTACCAATGATAGAGAAGTTGAGGAGTAGTAGGTTAGCATGGTATAGTAGTAGAGGAAGAATGAAAAAGAAATGGATATATTGCGTGAAGAGTGATATGTCTATAAAAGGTGTGAATACTGAGATGACAGCTAAGAAAGAAGAGTTATAGAGAAAAACGTTTGTGCCAAAACTACTTACGTGGGATAAAGGCGAGGCGATTATGAGGACATTTATTTGCTCTGAATAATTAAAGTGTGATTGTGGATGTATAAAATTACGTACCCTGGATATTCTGAGAGGTTGGTTGTGATCAACACCGCCATGCATCCGGAAACCCCAAGGCGCGCCGCCCGACAGTTCCACTTCTTTGGCGCTCATCGCAAACTCCTCATGTCACACTTAAATTACGCTAATCACTTGTGTATCGTTGTAAATATTTGGTATTCAGCTTATGTTTAGTCGGAAAAAAAAACAACTCAACACATTGACAATCCAAGGTATAATTATTATAAATATGAGTATTAAATGTGGAAGCCCTTTATATCACAATATTGTTAGGTTCAGTCAAAAGTCTTCAAGTGTTGTAAATCTGTAACAATAATATAAGTAATTGTACAAAGATAATATTTAAAAACTGTTTTATTTTTGGTAATATATAATATAAAAGAAAGGGTTGTATGAGAAAAAATAAGTTATAAATGAGATAAATTATCTCTATTTATGAGAAACATTGGAAAAAACTGTGTTATTCTATTCCTAGATTACAGAGTTTTAATATTCTTTTGTATTTCAAATACAAATTGAACTACAATAGTAGTAGGACGTCAATTTTATATACGATCAATCACGTATTTTCTACTACTGTCATCAAATAGGTGATATGTTTATATAAATAAAAATGAATCGCAAAATATATTGCTAAGCGCAAAATTGGAAAATGGCTGGTCCAATTCGAATTATTATTTTTTTTATTCCTTGAACTTTGAGGAAGGTTTTTATGGAGAGAAAAATTGAAAAAATTGCTCGAAAAAACCTAAAATCCAGTTTTCTTTCTCTGTAATTGTGAACGCATCTTGATATTGCTATTAGCAACATGAAAACATCCGTAATTACGATGCTTTTCTTTCATTTTTGAGTTGACGCGTTGCGTTTTATCATTCTACTGCAGTTTGCTTTAAAATTTTCGCTTTATAGAATTTATAAAAACGCGTGTGAAGCCGCGGGCAACAACTAGTATAATAATAGAATTCTTTACTATGTAGGGTCCGTATTTTACTAATATCGCTTAGTTCTAGGAATAAAATTACAACTAATTAGTTGAATTAAAAAAAGACTACTTACTGATAAATCGATAAAATTTATATAAACATATATTTTAAAATATACCATATTTATAAATTTTACAATTAAATAAAGTGTAGTGATTTTTTATTTAAACAGAGCATACCAATATATCGTTTACTATAGGTATAAGTGAGATTTACGATATCCAGAATACGAAACGTTTACTCAATCACTTTAACAACGGGCGGTTAATATATCATTGTGTAGGTATATTTAGAACAGAGCAGTCCTCATCATCGTTTAAATACCCCATAAACTTTCAAATGCATACCTAAAATACCCCGAGGTAGTAGCAGACATTTTATTAAAAGGAGTTCGTAATAACAGCGGTTAACGATTGACCTATTTTAAAAATTTGTTTTGTATACGAATTGCAAATGATTACGTCTAAAAATAATACTCTCGCTGTGACTTATTAAGGGTCCACATTATAATTATTTTAAAAACACACAAGATGAGACCTGTCCGCTTAAATAAATTTTTAATTAATAAAATGGCAATGGGTCAATATATCCAACAAATAAATAGCCTAGTATCATCTACGAATAGTCTCACATCGCATGCGGACGGAACAGTGCTATGCCGATACGTTCAGTAGTCTTTACTTGGACGAGCCTCTAAGGAACTTTTTATTTTAATCTATCTATATCTATACTAATATATAAAGCTGAAGAGTTTGTTTGTTTGTTTGGTTGAACGCTAGGATCTCAGGAACTACCATTCCGATTTGAGAAAATCTTTCGGTTTTAAATAGCTCATTTATCGAGAAAGGCTATAGGCTATATATCATCACGCTAAGACCAATAAAAGCAGAGCACCAATGAAGAATGTTTCAAAATCGGGCACTTTTTTTCCTTTTGAGAGATTTCGTTTGTAGTAGTAATAATATTCGTTCAATAGGACAGGCGAAGGAATTAATCCATACTGCCAATTCTGAAGTTGTCAATATAGGTATTTCTTATATATCCTTTAATTAATTTTCTTCCATGTCTAAGTTACAATAAAGGCATAAGCGCCAAATCTTCTATATAATATGTCGTACATTATTTTAACCATCATTATTATTTTCTTAGTCTTCATAATAATAAAACAAAATTATTCAAATAAAGATTTCGTTAGCGTTACTATTATATACGTTGCCATGGTAACGTGATAAGTTTCTATCGCAAACATTTTTGAAGTTTATTTTGTTTTCCTATGGAAAAAGTTTATACTACTATTATTTCTAATTTTTTATCTGTTCTCTATTACGTATTATAAAAATAAAGTTTATGTATGTACAATTAAAATAACAACTTTTTGATGAAGGGATACGACTACAAATGACCAAAAAAAAATGTTTCTTTATACTTTGTCTATATTTTTATATTATTATATTTTGTCTGTTTGTTTGTTTGTCCTGGGTAATTTCCAAAACGACTGGACCTATTTTAACGGGAATTTTACTTTTTACTGCCAGATAACCGAAATTATAGCGGTTGACATATTCTACTTTATTTGTCCGCGGCTTCGTCCGCATTACTTTGGGCCGATTTTCACGGGGTATTTACTGGTAGATAACAGACCTTAAAAAAGTAATTAATAATCTCAGGAACTACCAGTCCGATTTGAGAAAATCCTTCGGTTTTAAATAACTCATTTATCGAGGAAGGCTACAGGCTATATATCATCACGCTAAGACCAATAGAAGCAGAGCAACAATGAAGAATGTTTCAAAATCGGGCACTTTTTTCCTTTTGAGAGATTTCGTTAGTAGTAGTAATAATATTCGTTCAATAGGACAGGCAAAGGAATTAATCCATACTGCCAATTCTGAAGTTATGTAGTAAGTATCAAAGCTAACATTTTCAAAGTTTTTTTTTCCTATTCAAATAGTTCATAGGCGAAGGAATTAATCCATACTGCCAATTCTGAAGTTATGTAGTAAGTATCAAAGCTAACATTTTCAAAGTTTTTTTTTCCTATTCAAATAGTTCATAGGCGAAGGAATTAATCCATACTGCCAATTCTGAAGTTATGTAGTAAGTATCAAAGCTAACATTTTCAAAGTTTTTTTTTCCTATTCAAATAGTTCATAGGCGAAGGAATTAATCCATACTGCCAATTCTGAAGTTATGTAGTAAGTATCAAAGCTAACATTTTCAAAGTTTTTTTTTCCTATTCAAATAGTTCATAGGCGAAGGAATTAATCCATACTGCCAATTCTGAAGTTATGTAGTAAGTATCAAAGCTAACATTTTCAAAGTTTTTTTTTCCTATTCAAATAGTTCATAGGCGAAGGAATTAATCCATACTGCCAATTCTGAAGTTATGTGGTAAGTATCAACGCTAACATTTTCAAAGTTTATTTTGTTTTCGTATTCAAAAAGTTTATACTACTTTTATTTCCAATTTTTTATTTGTTCTATATTACGTATTATAAAAATAAAGTTTGTGTATGTACAATTAAAATAACAACTTTTTGATGAATGGATATGGCTACAAATGACCAAAAAAAACTTTTTTTATACTTTGTCTATATTTTTATATTATTATATTTTGTCTGTTTGTTTGTTTGTCCTGGGTAATTTCCAAAACGACTGGACCTATTTTAACGGGAATTTTACATTTCGCTGCCAGATAACCGAAATTATAGCGGTTGACATATTCTACTTTATTTGTCCGCGGCTTCGTCCGCATTACTTTGGACCGATTTTCACGGGGTATTTACTGGTAGATAACAGACCTTAAAAAAGTAATTAATAATCTCAGGAACTACCAGTCCGATTTGAGAAAATCCTTCGGTTTTAAATAACTCATTTATCGAGGAAGGCTACAGGCTATATATCATCACGCTAAGACCAATAGAAGCAGAGCACCAATGAAGAACGTTTCAAAATCGGGCACTTTTTTCCTTTTGAGAGATTTCGTTAGTAGTAGTAATAATATTCGTTCAATAGGACAGGCGAAGGAATTAATCCATACTGCCAATTCTGAAGTTATGTAGTAAGTATCAAAGCTAACATTTTCAAAGTTTTTTTTTCCTATTCAAATAGTTCATAGGCGAAGGAATTAATCCATACTGCCAATTCTGAAGTTATGTAGTAAGTATCAAAGCTAACATTTTCAAAGTTTTTTTTTCCTATTCAAATAGTTCATAGGCGAAGGAATTAATCCATACTGCCAATTCTGAAGTTATGTAGTAAGTATCAAAGCTAACATTTTCAAAGTTTTTTTTTCCTATTCAAATAGTTCATAGGCGAAGGAATTAATCCATACTGCCAATTCTGAAGTTATGTAGTAAGTATCAAAGCTAACATTTTCAAAGTTTTTTTTTCCTATTCAAATAGTTCATAGGCGAAGGAATTAATCCATACTGCCAATTCTGAAGTTATGTAGTAAGTATCAAAGCTAACATTTTCAAAGTTTTTTTTTCCTATTCAAATAGTTCATAGGCGAAGGAATTAATCCATACTGCCAATTCTGAAGTTATGTGGTAAGTATCAACGCTAACATTTTCAAAGTTTATTTTGTTTTCGTATTCAAAATTTTATACTACTTTTATTTCCAATTTTTTATTTGTTCTATATTACGTATTATAAAAATAAAGTTTGTGTATGTACAATTAAAATAACAACTTTTTGATGAATGGATATGGCTACAAATGACCAAAAAAAACTTTTTTTATACTTTGTCTATATTATTATATTTTGTCTGTTTGTTTGTTTGTTCTGGGTAATCTCCAAAACGACTGGACCTATTTTAACGGGAATTTTACTTTTTACTGCCAGATAACCGAAATTATAGCGGTTGACATATTCTACTTTATTTGTCCGCGGCTTCGTCCGCATTACTTTGGGCCGATTTTCACGGGGTATTTACTGGTAGATAACAGACCTTAAAAAAGTAATTAATAATCTCAGGAACTACCAGTCCGATTTGAGAAAATCCTTCGGTTTTAAATAACTCATTTATCGAGGAAGGCTACAGGCTATATATCATCACGCTAAGACCAATAGAAGCAGAGCACCAATGAAGAACGTTTCAAAATCGGGCACTTTTTTCCTTTTGAGAGATTTCGTTAGTAGTAGTAATAATATTCGTTCAATAGGACAGGCGAAGGAATTAATCCATACTGCCAATTCTGAAGTTATGTAGTAAGTATCAAAGCTAACATTTCGCAATATCCTTCTATCTCCTAATTGATTGAACTGATTTTCACGGGACTTTCACTGGCAGATAACTCATCTTATAAGAAGTAACTTAGACTATTTTATTTTGTTTCTCAAGACTTCGTCCGCAATATCCTACTATCTCCTAATTGATTGGACCGACTTTCACGGGGCTTTTACGGGCAGATAACTAGCGGGCTCGGAAGACGTTGTCCCGCTCCGATAATAAAACGAAAACCTTGACAAATTATACCTAAACCTTCCCCATGAATCATCATTCTATCTACTGGTGAAAACTGCATGAAAATGTTAGTTTTTGACTTTATCGCGAACAGATAAACTGACAGAGGATTTTCTTTTTAACCGACTTCGAAAAAGGAGGAGGTTACTATGTTCGGTTGTATGTATTTTTTATGTATGTTAATCGATATTTTAGTCAATTGTGAACCGATTTTAATGATTCTTTTTTTATTTGAATTGGTACACTATGTAGTGATTAACTGCTACCTGTGCATTCGTCCGTGTGAAATTGATTAAAAATATGTTACAACCGTGTGAGACGTTTGCCTTACTGGAGTCCAAGAATAAATTTATATAATTGAAAGTCATATATCTGTATGTAATATGAATTATATCATTTTTTTTGGTAATAACTTAAGTATATCAACAATATGGGCATATTATATCTATCTATAAAATAAAAGATTTAAGATATATTGTCCGATAATGTATAGTTTATAATTTTCATTACTTTCTTATATAGTGTTAGTGAGCACTGAGTTTGGTATATAGTAGGTTGAAGTTCCAGGTATGTTGCTGATGATAAATCTCATCCCATTCGATATACTATTAGTATTCATATATCTAATGTACACGTTACATGTTACAGTAGATGGCGTTCGTATCGTAGTTACAAATGTTTTTGAAAAAGCGTTTCTGTAATGTACACACCCACTTACAATTTTACATTTCTTTAATAAATTTTTAATAAGCGCGTGCGGAGCCGCAGGTAGCAGCTAGTATATAATATAGATAGATATCCTAAACATGAGCAAGATTAGATATTTCAAAGCTCACAACAACAATCTGCCGAGTTGAATAGTATCTAGGTAAAGAGCACCGTTGTAAACTACATACGCTTTAGTAATTTTATTAGAAGCGAGGTCAGTAGGTAACACTAAC
This sequence comes from Antheraea pernyi, assembly GCA_015888305.1. Lineage (NCBI taxonomy): Eukaryota > Metazoa > Arthropoda > Insecta > Lepidoptera > Saturniidae > Antheraea > Antheraea pernyi. The sequence continues at coordinate 750,980 of MU158808.1, read as the reverse complement.
ACCAGAATTATTTTCAGGCTATGATGCAGTCTTCTATCGAAACTGAAGGTCGCCACGTACATGCTATATGAATCATTTTAGATTTACAATTTACGTAATGTATATTTATGTGGGAATTAACCGCATTCTGTCAACTGGATTCTAACTAACATTGTGGTTTGCTGCTGGCTGTCCGCAAACGGGATGTGACAACCATGTGGCAGACTCATATATATGTTGATACTACCCGAGGGACGCCTGAAATGTATTCTGCATTATAAAATTATGAGTGTCGTTTATTTAATGTAAAATTTAATCACTGATTTTATTTTAGATCACTTTCATTGCTACAGATACAGCTATGCTTTAGAATTTTCTGCGTGATTGTACGTATTTAAAATATTTGCTATAGACCTATATACTTAACGACATCTATAAATATAATAAAAACGTAAATCTAACGTGTCTTTAGATTTTTATGGAAAAAAATGTTGCAGATGTCTCGGAATAAGTAATAAAATATATTTCAATCATTTTTAGAAATATCTGTGTGGCTGTCTGTTTATTGAACACGCAACACTGCAAAAGTACTGCGTTCACGATAAAAGTTTAGAGTATATCATCGAGTAACATATAGTTTTTGTTTCATTAAAATCGGTCCATTCTATCAAAAGTTATTGTTATTTGAATTACACGAGAAAAGAATAGGTAGGAAAATGCAATCCAGTCTCTTACAGAAACAGAATATAATATAAATTATAAATGATATTTAAGATACAATAAACAAAAGACTGTTTTTTGCATTAATCCCCATGCGAACGAGGTCGCGGTCGCAGCTAGTGACTTTTATAATTAGTAAGCTGCAGTAACATTTGATGATCAACCGTGTACCAGATTAGGCCCTCCTCGGCAGCGGCTCAAGCCTATGTCCGTTCCCTCGACATGGAGCCCTTGAGTGCGCTGCTTGCGCGATACAGTGACACAAAATCTTACATCACTGCGATAACATTGCACATATCACCTCCACACACGTGCACGCGTACACGCTTACACATGCAAGTGGAAGGGTTTTATGTTTTTCTCTTATCAAACTGAAATAATTTAGAAAATTATCCGATACGAAATATATATAAGGGTTGCTGAGGTATGTATGCCTGGTACACATATATGTTTCAACAACTCATATATGTATGAATAGTTAGCTTAGCTTACAGCTCACATAGGTCGCGAAATGCATGTATCAGGCAACAGCCAAAGCCGAGGTGTACCGCGCACCCTTGAGCCAATTGTCAAATAAAATCGGCTGAGTGCCTTAAGCGCTTGCCTTAGTAGTCCGGTGAAGCTGTTGAAGACCTTGCTAGGTCAATAGCATAGTCAGTTCGAAAAAAAAAAATGATCAACCGTCTAATTATATTGGGGAAATAATAACCGATGTAATAAACTAGTTCTGGAATAACGACTCCGTCTTGGTTTTTAATCAACGTAGTCTATGACGTATCACGCGTCAAAGTAAATGTAAGCCTTTAGAGCAAGTTAAGCAAAATAAAACAAAACAATTACGCTGTTTCTCTTTAACAAACTTGTCAATTGGTTTAGTGATAAAGCGAGATAGATGACTTTTGTTTATAATTGAAATAATGACCGTTTTATCCATATTTCAAATATTACGATTCAATTAAATGCTCTTTTAAAACCACCGTATCTGAGAAAATATAGAAGTATGAAGTTATCTGAGTTTAGATTCGCCAATACGTTATGGGCTAGCGTAATGATTATACCCTAGCTTCTATCGTGCAGAGGGTTTCTTCCAAGCTAATATGATGACAATAAGGAAATTATCAAATAACTGTTTCTAATAAACAAAATGTATACTTATCCCAATGCGTAATACGTCTATTCTTCTTATTGCTTTGTTAGTGATGACCATGATTTTTAAAACTATAAATTACATCTCTTTATATCCATAAGTATTTGTTAAATGGTGCTAAATTTTAGATTTGAGATTAAACGGTACGGTGCGAAGAATTTCTGTACGCTTCACCGTCATTATTAAACTATGTTTGTTTTCATTTGCTACTGGCAGATGTTTCACTTAGACGATCCGACCCACATTTTTATATGTATAAACAGCAAGGCCTATTCCGTTTAATTGTATGGTGGAGTGTAACTAGAAAATTCTTCTTCAAACCAAAATAACATGAACATCCCTGAGCGTATAGCAAATAATTTCTCTTACTAATACCGTATAGGATATTAGGAAAATTAGATATTGTCACAACATTTGTCGTATATATTACACTCAATATATGAATAGAGCAAGCAACCAGAGTATCGTGACGCGTGGTTATACAGTTATCTTGTTCTTAAAAAAGTGTTCTTTTTTATATTATGAATTAGCAAATAAGCTTGCAGTCTATCTGATTTTATATATACATCTATATATAACCAACGTTAAATGGACCGTACTTCAGAAGCTATTATTAATAAGTAATTATTAATTGTTATTTTAAAATAACTGTGTTATAACGCCTTACGTATCCTAATATTAGAATGTTTGAAGCACCAAGAGCATCCTAAATCCATCCATATATGACAAACTATGTAAACAAGGAGTCGTGCATCCTAGTAAAATATAAATAAATGTTGAATAATTACGTGTCTAAATCATCTCGTTTTTAGAAAAGCCCTGATGATCAAATATTGTTTTCTCGCATACACATAATAACATATTGCAATTACATCTGACACCAAGCTCCATACACCAGATATAAGTCTCGCCATAACGATATCCTTAGACATGTCGTGTTCCGGGATCAATCGTAAACCATTGTTTGCGATTATGTTATAAATAGATGGCAAAAGTAAAGGTCAATGTTGTGTTGGAACGTATGAAGTAAAGGACAGTTATAAGCACACTCTCACTTCAATGACAGGCTTGCCTTATGTAGGCACATATTACACACATATACAATACCTATTTTTAACTGGCTTTAAAAAGGAGGATGTTTACAGCTGGACACAATTTTTTATTGGAAAGGGGATATTGGGAGTTTTTGGCGGGATCTTGGAATGCCATGTAGTGGTCTTTATATTTTATCCATAATCTTGTGTTATTTGGTTCTATATTGTTTAACATAGTTTGGTTATTGTGCACAAGTGATGTGGATCGGAAAGAATACCACGGAACATGGATTTTGACTTGCCACAACAACTCTCAGGAAAGTTCTAACAAGATGGCCGCCATCTTGTTAGTTCATTGAAATTATATCAAGAAACTTGTTATATCGTTACTCACTTGACAATGGCAGTAATAGTTTACTAGATGACTGGTTGCCAAAAATATAATAGAATAGAAAATAGAACGGGATATTTTCAAGGGACGTTGGATTTTGAAGGGAACTCCTCAAACTCCAATTAGAAATGTATGACTAAGAAACTGGTAGGTTTATGATAATTTAAGACTAAGTACCTACCTGACTATGATCAATAACGTTCTGGTACATTATTCTGGCTTGTACTTGTATTATTTTATAGTCAGTTAAAATTTTGTTAAAACTTTCTTTTAACAGATATACTAGATAAACGTGTGCGTACGTACGTTCACAAAATGAAATTGAAATAGTAAATTTATTGGCAGCCGGTAACAGAAACCATAATAAGGTATTATTAAGTATCCAAAGCGCTTGATCGATAAACTGTTTTACAGTGGTGATTCACTTATTCCAGTGACGTCAGTCAGTATATTCTTATATTATATAGACTTTACCGGTGTTATTACAAAAAAGTTAAATACGTATTGAATACTTGCTTTAACAAGGTTTCGTATTAAATGCATCGCGCTCGAGGCAAGTTCGCGTTATCCTGTTTTGCAAGTCTAACCTAGCCTAACCAAAGCGAGACAAAAGAGCAAGATGGCGAACATTCAGCGCCCGCTGTGCATTTAATTCGAAGCCTTTTAAAAAGTAAGTATTCAATACGTATTTAACTTTTTTGTAATAACACCGTATACGTTTTAGAGGCCTTTTTGTGTACTACTACTGTATTGACGCGGGCATATAACAAAAGCTGCGAGCGAGAATCCCTCGATACGACGGAAATGTGGGAGCGACGTCTGAATCGAATCCTCTCACAGCGCCTCACATTTCCATGAATACCTCACGTGGTATCGGATTCGAATGGCAACAGTCATGTTTTGTGAAATGTCGTTTCATACGTAGAGAACGTATTTATATTTACTAAATATTAAATCGTTTTGTAGCGATTATTTTGTAATTCCATTCTGTTTACTGCTAGTTTAATGTTTGTACAACCTAGCTTTAACAGTATTTAGACTCCGTGTCAGTAAGTATAAGGATATAAGGTTCAACATTCATCAAAAAATTCATTATTATTATCATCTTCTTACCCGTATCCCAGCTAAGTATGGTCGGCGGGACAATTTTTTCCTCTTCCACTCTTTTCTGTCGTATGTCATCTCAGTATTCACACCTTTTCCGTACTTCCTCTACTCCTATATTCGTCCACTTTCATATTCAAAGCTTTTCTTGCTACATGACTTTCATCTCTTTTCATAATATGCCAGACTATGCTAACCTAGTACTCCTAAACTTCTCTGTCACCAGTGCTATTTTTAAACTTCCTCCCATACTCATTCTTAAACTTATCCATTCTAGTTACACCACACATGCTGAATTTTGATTAATTAATTTATGATAGATGAATTAATTTAGTACCAGTGGCGTGTTTCCTATACATGATAGTCATTATTTTATTTGTTGTTTATTTAGAACAGCTAGGGAACAACACACCAAATATGAATTAACACTATATAGGTATAAACAATCTTGGCTTTTAAAAGCTGCCACGGCATACGCTATATGGTAGACAGTTTCAATTAAAACATTACAAAGGAAGGTAGAAGATAATTATTACATACAAAACAAGACTGTCGATAAATAATATTAATAAAATACACTAACCTTTAATTTTTTAATAATTCTGCGAAAACTATATCTACAACGCCAATGTCTGCTTTACACTTCTTCTTCATTTCACGAATGCTGTATTATTTTCATAGTGTAAATATTATACAAAATAACAAGTAAATAATAACAAGTTATATTAGAAATGCGAATTTGAGTTAACAAGTTCCAATTATAAATCTAAACAATATAGGGACCCACTCGAATATACGCAAAAAAATTTCACGGAATCTGTCCAGTCGTATAGGTGCAGTTTAGTCACATAAAAACCTACAGAAGAATTATCATATATATTAATACGTGAAGCTTTGTATCACTTTTTAACGGAATTGGGCGAACGGATGAAAAGTGAAATTTGGCATAGTTAAAGTTTATATGGGGGAGAAGTGCAGAACGCTATTTATTTTATATAAAATGCATTAGAAGTACATTAAATTAATTAAAATATGCATTACTCACACTAATGCTTCAATTTTACACAACATATACACACATGTATATAAAAAAGATATTTTGACATCTGTCAATAAAGGACTTCAAAAAAGTTTGTGAAGGAGGTTGCTAGGCTCGACTGTATGTATTATTTTACTCTTACGTTCCAATTACCCTTTTTCATTCTACATTAAACAACGATATTATCCCTAATAAAATTCAAACTTAAAAAAATCAATGAACTATGGTCGAATGTCGACCACTGGGCACCAAATCAAATTGTTCGAGGACTGCAAACAGTTCACTATTTGCATTTTAACGATCAGTTGCATCGAACAATCAAAATTTAGGATATTGCTGGACGTAAATAGATCCGCACTAAGACAAATGTCAGTTCAAAGACGTCGGCTTTTAATAAATTAGGCCGTGTGTAAGGTGAGTCACCGTCCATTTGGCTTAATCGAAGATTAAATATAGAAAATTAAATATAACAAACTGTTTATAAAATAGACCAACACCATTTCTAAAGTACCTTTCATAGTATCCTGGATATAATGACGATTTGTTATTATAAAATGTGAAAAAAAAGAAAATGCGTTACACACGAATAATCTTTGATAATCATAGCTCTTACCTTATACGATGTATATACCTCTACTGAACATATAAGTATTTAACCGTATTCAAATTAATTAGTATTATGGCTTAAATATTAAAATATATTTTTTATAAAATCCTAGAGTATTTAAATTGTAAGTAATCACTTTGTTTCTGACACTATCGTTGTAGACATTATATTATAAAGTTGGAGGGTTTGTTTGTTTGGTTTAACGTGTTAATCAAAGGAACTACTGGTACGAATTGAAAAATACTTTCAGTGCTCATTTGTTTATCGAGGAAGGCTATATATCATCACGCTAAGCACCATTGAAGGATGTTTAAAATCGGGGTATTTTTCCTTTTCAGAGCTTCTGCTGCATGTTAGCGTTAGCCCAAAGTACCTATTTCACGCAGACGAAGTCGCGCACAGAAGCTAATATAGTATATAGTCAAAAAACATTCTTTCAGAATAGATATTTTCTTAAGATATGTGGACGCGCCTATTATAAATGATGGTCGCGACAACTTATAGTGGTTGTATTAATTATATTAGTGTATATTAATCGTGTGTAGTATTATAGTGTTTTGTCTTAAATAGTTCATAGATTTTATAATATAGTTTGATATAATAATTGTACTAACAATTGAGATTAATATAGAATAGTATATACGTATATGATATTATAACTAGAAATAGTATAGTTTAATGTATTATGAGATGTTAGCTGTAAGAATAATTGTAAAATATTTTATTAAATAAAGAGCAAGCGAAGGGAACTCGTCGCGCCCCCGCCTCGCCCTGTATAGTAGGTTTAGCCGAACCCAAACGCTGTGCGCGTGGCTATCAAGTGCTCTGATTGGCGGAGCACCGCCAGCGTCGGGCGAGCGACCCCGGTTCCGTATAGGCAAGACCCAGAGCGTGGACATTCACGCGCGGGCGGTATAGAGAGCAGTCGTCATAGATTGTAACCGCGTAATAGAGTAATCAAATAGTTATCGTTAGTAATCTAATAGATAGTGAATAGCCTGTTTTGAACGAGTCTGCAATACGAGCACATCCTTCGCTGCTCTACTAATAACATATCTTTTATTGCGAGAAAACCTCAACGTTCTTCAAGTTCAACTTCGGAATCAGCAGATCATCGCTATAGTTTTGAATCATTCGGAAGTGGCTCACAAATGCGAATGTCTGTTTGTTTGTTACGCTTTTAGGTCTTAACTACTCAGCTAATAGTCATGATTTTTTGTTTAAATGTATAGTTCACGAGGGATTATACCAATAATGTGTGTAAAAGTGCGAGTTAATGCTAAACTTGAATAAAAATGTATCGCAATATGCTGTAAAATACGAGTCCTATATAATTCACAAGACAAGCATTATTATTTTCAGATGATATAAAAAGTTATATTTCGCTCATAAGATAACTCTTCGAACTATTCGAAAATAAATCTCGAATCCCTTCAGTCCAATATAAATAAGAGCAATATTTCACATTTAATTTCTACGAATCTTGAACGTTCGAAATGGACATACGAAGAATAGAGTACATCTATCCTCATCGTAAGTCCTAAGACTCCGATACGAAATATATATAAGAGTTGTTGAGGTATGTATGCTTGGTACACATATATGTTTCAACAACTCATATATGTATGAATAGTTAGCTTAGCTTAGGTTTCTCCAGTAGGCCATGAGTGCGAAAAAGATCACAAGTAAGCGCACAAGCGCGGTGATGGACTCCGATACGGAGGCGGAGGAGCGGTCGGCTCCCAAGCTGAGTACCTCTCACAGGGGGACGACGAGGCGGGTCAGCCGCAACGTGGGTACTCGCGGGGTGATGGGGGAGGCTGACGGGTCATTTGACCGGGCCTTGGCCGGCAGCCTGAGCGCGGCGGAGTCGGAGGCGGGTTCCGACACCGGCTCAGTCGTTACCTCGGCAGCCGGATCCAAGGCCGGCTCCAAGGCCGGCTCCAAGGCCGGCTCCAAGGCTGGCTCCAAGGCGGGGTCAGCGGCGAGCTCGGAGGCAGAGCTCATGGACGTGGAGGATTTCGAGATCTTCACCTTGAAGACGCTGGCGGGGGTCAAGGTGTCTGATATCTTTGACACCGTCAGGAAGTCGGGGAACCTGTCGGGGCCCTGCATCAAGGTGCTGAAGGGGGCAGCAAGGACCCTTAAGGAGGTGGTGGAGGCGCTTGCCGACCGCACGGAGTCGACGGAGATGAGGAAGCTCCAGAGGGACACCAAGAACCTCCGCCGCCAGGTTGAAGACCTCAAGGCGGAGGTTTTGGCCTGGAAGCAGGAGGCCAACTCCAAAAGGCAAATGCCCATCCGGCCTTCGCCGCCACGACCGTCCCGATCTCGAGGGAGGACACCGAATCGTCCAGCCCGATGATCCGGATGTCCGCCCTCTTTGTCGGGACAACGACCGTGGCGATGTTGGCCAACGCCTTTTCGAGCTTCCGGGCCAATTCGGCGGCCTTTTTCTTGGTCTGGCCCGGGAGCTCGATTTTTCTAGCTCCTGTAGCCGTCTGCCGGACCCGAACATCCTCGACCCCCATGTCCGGCAGGGCCACGGCTTCGCGCGCCTTCACCAGGACCTCCCTGTATCCAATCCCCCTGTTTGCTGCGGTACCCTGCAGCGTCACGATCACCGCAGCCGATTGGGGGATGGACGGCAATTTCGGCCCTGGTGGCTTCGCCTGCGGCTTCGGTGGCGCGGCTGAGGACTTGGGCTGCGAAGCAGGGGCAGACGGCTACAGGAGCTAGAAAAATCGAGCTCCCGGGCCAGACCAAGGAAAAGGCCGCCGAATTGGCCCGGGAGCTCGAAAAGGCGTTGGCCAACATCGCCACGGTCGTTGTCCCGACAAAGAGGGCGGACATCCGGATCATCGGGCTGGACGATTCGGTGTCCTCCCTCGAGATCGGGACGGTCGTGGCGGCGAAGGCCGGATGCAAGGTGGCCGACCTTAAGGTCGGCGAAATTAAAAAGAATTGGGGGGGCCTCGGAGCGGTCCACGTGACACTCCCCGCGACGGCAGCTCGGGAGCTTGTCCAGGTGGGCAAGCTCCTGATCGGGTGGAGCGTGGTGCGCGTCCAGCTGCTGGACGAGAAGCCCATGCGGTGTTATAAATGCATGGGCTTGGGGCACACCCGCCCCATGTGCCCCTCCTCGTCCAGCAGAGGGGACGGGTGTTACCGCTGCGGCACGGCGAGCCACAAAACGGCCGAGTGTAAAGCGGAGGTGGCCCGCTGCGCCGTATGTGCTGACGCCGGGAGGCCCTCAGGGCACATGATGGGGGGCCGAAATTGCAGGGACCAAGGGTAGGGATCTCCCGGTAGTGGGAGTAATTCCCAAAGTGGTGGCCGCCAGGCGGGAGGAAATTGATATGGACCAATAATGGATAGGTCCATATGCAATTTTCTCCAGGCGAACCTCAACCACTGCGCCGCTGCACAGGACTTACTCGTGCAGTTAGTGTCGGAGTGGTGTATGGGGCTCGCGGTCGCCACGGAGCCTTACTACGTTCCCTCCCAGCCGCAATGGGCCGGGGATCGGATCGGTTCCGTGGCAATCGTGGCGGGTCGGGGTTCGTCCCTGGCGGCGAGGGAAAGCGGGGCCGGGTTCGTGACGGCCGTCTGGGGAGAGTACGCCATTGTGGGGGCGTACTTCTCCCCTAACAAGCCCCTGAGGGAGTTCGAGGCGTATCTCGGCTCCCTGCAGGGAGCTGTCAGACGGCTGTCGCCGCTCCCCGTGGTCCTCATGGGGGACTTGAATGCTAAGTCGAGGACCTGGGGAGCGGCAGTCACGGACCTGCGGGGCATGGCCGTCGAGGAGTGGGCAGCCGAGTTAGGGCTGTCACTCCTCAACCAGGGGAGCGTCCCCACGTGCGTGCGATGGAACGGGACGTCGGTGGTGGACGTCTCGTTCGCCACCCCGTCCGTCGCACGCCGTGTCCGGGGGTGGAGGGTGCTTGAGGAGGAGGAGACCTTATCGGACCACCGATATATCAGATTCGAGGTCTCCACCTCCCAAACCGGAATTGGCACCCGCCCCCGGAGGGGCGCGAAGTTCCCCTGCTGGGCGATGAGCCGCCTCAACCGAGAATTAGCGGAAGAGGCGGCCATCGTCCAGGCGTGGGCCATGCCCCCCCCCCACAGGGGCTGATGT
>MU158808.1:703472-738570 GCA_015888305.1 Antheraea pernyi | reverse complement strand
ATGAACGTCAAAACTACCACCGGTTCGGACAAACAACCCAGTCATCAAGAAAAACCGGCAAGAAACTCGATTTGGTTTATTTTTTTAAGAAATATATATAATATTTAGTATATATTAGATACATGTCACAAATTTTTATGAGTCAACAACAGAGATGAGAAATACAACAGAGATGAGTCAATTCCAGACATCACCATCGTTCACATGTCGCGAATTGCATGTATCAGGCAACAGTCAAAGTCGAGGTGTGCCGTCGTGCACCCTTGAGCTAGTTGTCAAAATAAAATCGGCTGAGTGCCTTAAGCGCTCGCCTTAGTAGCCCGGTGAAGCTGTTAAGACCTTGCTGGGTCAATAGCGTAGTCAGTTCGGGAAAAAAAAAAACCTCATCGTAAGAATAATAACAGTAAATAGTTTTATCAGTCGTAGAAAGTAAAATAATACCTCGTAACAAAGGTTTAATAGGGTGCATGTCGCGGTTTCTCTAATTAATTAAATTGACCCTCACCCTTAGGCCGCAGAAAGCACCTAAACTCATCGTTAAGGGAATCTAATACGGACCGTGAATCGTAGTAATAAAAGTAGTTTTCGGTAACAGAAATCAAGAATAATAAATGTTCGAGGAATTCGTATTTTATTGTGTCTGTGTTCTATTTACATTCTTTTTAAGAGAATCTATATTAAACCTTAAGATTTATTCATTTTCTATTGTGGAACGACAAAATAAGATAAAGCATGGTATACTTATCAATTAACTATTAAAAATTACTTTTTTATATATCATAGGAGGCAAACGAGCAGGCGGGTTACCTTAAGTAATCACTACCGTCCATATACACTTGCAGCACCAGGAGAGTCACAAGTGTGTTCCCAGTCTGTGTTTTGAGGGGGAGGGAGAGGGGAGGTGGGCCTCCGGCGCTCTCACTGACCGAACGAAACGCAACAATGCAAGCACTGTTACTTCACGTCGGTGTTTCTGTGGGTCGGGTGGTATTTTACCTCGGGCGAACCGACCCATTTATGCTGAAACCAGTAATAACTTCAGCGTGCCTCTACCACCAACAAACACTTTGTTTTACCAATTAAAAAATATGGCGCGCATCGATAACTCTACAATTCATCGTTCCCGAATACATACTGGATAATACCGAAACGCGACCAACCAAAATGTTTGCTTGGATTATTACCATAGGTACATGGTAGCCGCGACTCAGTAAGGTACCGTACTATCCAATTTGATTATTGGATATATGTACATAGGCTGCTCCGGAACATGACACACCAAAACTGGAATTTCGATGGGTGATATAACTACTATCTTTTGGTCGCCATTGCGCCGGATAATCACTCTGATAGAGTCTTAAGTATTATTCGGTATTGCCAATTTTATTTCAATTTCTCGATATGCTAGGGTGACATGAAAATGTATTTTGATACTAAATCGTCATGTTGTTTTTTTTTCATTCTATACCGATTTTAGCGTTCAACCACAATGACGCCTGATTTTAAACGATGATGCAGTCCAAGATCGTAAATACGCTAAAACTAGAGGGAGCTGGCTCTCAAGCAACTTGAAGGTAGGCGCTGGCCAAGAGAGTTTAAAAAATGGTCTACCCCCACGCCATGACTTCGTCACGATGTTTTCCTTTAACGAAAGCACCTGCTTATTCACACGGATGAGAACCTATGTCGATCTACACGGTGTCTGAACACGCTAACCACTAAGCAATAATCGCTTCATCTGTTACAACTTTATTGTAACTTTACATTATTCCAATTTGTCGTTCTCACGGTCAGTAGGTACTAATGGTGCATAATATATTATGTATTACACAAATATTGTCAATTCGATAATCACTGTTTATTACTTTTACAAATGTGAGCAAATCGTGAATAAATTTAACATGAAGGTCTGCCTTGAAAGACTCACTCTTATAACGAAAACCGTGCAGAAAAAATCTCGCGTAAAAACGCTACCTACTTATTTATGAAAATGGTCAAGTATAAACTATATATTTTAAAGGTTTTGGGCAGATACATATTTTATACGAGAACCTTTATATTCTAAAGTAAATAATGTAACATTTGAAAATCTCCGAACCGCGTATAAATGTTAGGCACCACATACATATTTAGGTCAATGCGACTGTGGGAGTAAACCACCGTACGCAAATACGTACGTTATAAACACAGCTTGGAAGCATCTGTATCCGTTGATTACGACATAGTAAGCGATTTTTATATAATTGTTCACAAAGTGTAAGATAATTGGCGGCTATTCAAAGTTGATTATATCATAGACGAAATTGGTGTATTTTTTGTTGTGAGTCATTTTTGTTGCGGTATACAAAAAACAATTATTTCGTCACATCCACTTATATGACATCTATCTACTATATAACAACATAATTTAACATTATTGTAAAAATAATTTATTTCTACAAAGTCTGCCTTATATGTTACGGTATCTATTACTAGCTTTAACTTGTGGCTTCACTCGTATTAATGTAGATTGGACTTAACCCTAGGGTAATTAATGTACATTTTGGAGGATTACTACGACTGTACAATTGGATAAATGATAGGTACCCAATGTTCTTTTCTGTTCACCTGACCATAAGTATGCAAAATTTCATCTTATTGATGAGTTGAGAAATTAAGGCGTGAAAATATTAAAAAATATTAGTAAAAAAAAGAATAACATAGTTTTACTACGAACTAGCACTTTTTCTATGATTCCGTGCTCATTTTTTTTTATTGTATCTCGGCTAAATGACTGTGCTGTGCCTGATTGTAAGCCACAATCCAAAAACAATGGCGACCACCGAGAGACATACTATCCATCACCGGTCGCCGCTGTCATGTCGGCCTGCGTAAGTATCTCTTCACGTTGCGCTTGAAGGACCACATGTCATAGGAAGGAGGAAACACACTGGCCGGAAGATTGTTCCACAGCTTCACGGTACGGCAAAGATAAGACGTTGAGAACTTTTTATTTCGTGCCCAGATAGGATTTACCGTAAAACTGTGTCTCCAAAGACCAGCGCGTGTGGTGCGGTTATGAAAAGGAGAGGAAGGGATCAAATTGAATAACTCTTCAGTACACTCGCCATGATACAGACGGTAGAACACGCTCAATGAGGCAACGTATCTGCGCAACTGAAGCAGCTCTATGAACTCTGTAATATCTGCAACATTAACAAGGCGGACAGCCCGTCTCTGCAACCTGTCCAGGGTATCCAATAGGTACTTCGTTGAACCGTCCCAGAGGTGCGAGCAATATTGCACGCAGGGCTGAACTTGTGCGTTATAAAGGAGATATAGCTGTTCAGGCGTGAAAAACTTTCACACCATGTTCAGGATTCCAAGTCTCCGAGATGCAGTGGAGATCACGCTCTGTATATAATCCCTGAGATCGCTGCGAATATCTATGCCTAAGTTATTGAGACTATCTCGCATTGCGAGCGAGACGTTCTGAAGAGCTGGAAGAGGGGTAAATGGGGATCTCTTGCAGGTAAACGCGCATACCTGTGTTTTGTTGGCACTAAACTCAACCAAATTACTTGATCCCCATGTTGATATGCGAAGCAAAGATTGGTCAATTTCACAAGTTCATGACTAGTTCCGTCCGTAGACCGTCTCTTTTCTGTGTCTCCCTGACCCCAAGAAACCTTGCTGTAATGTAGGAATCATGGATGTTGCTATCGTCTGCATAGCAATGAATATGGCCTAAAGGCAACATATCATTGATATGCAGAATAAACAGAGTAGGCGAAAGTACAGAGCCTTGAGGAACTCCAGCATTTACTGACATGAGCTACGAATCACATCCTTCGACAAGGACACAAATTCTGCGCCCCTGTAGAAAACCAGAAATCCATTTGCATAGAATGTCAGGGAGTCCGTACGCCGGATGCTTCGAAAGAAGACTACGGTGCCAGGCCCAAATGTGATCATGTTAATAAAGCTGCTGATAATTATATTCTCGCGTTAAATAACGATATGAGGTTAAATATAGAATTATAAATTTAATAAACATTAATATGTATTATCAATTAGTATAATAATCACATCTCAATAATTGGCTATTTTGCAATAGCTACAAACAATATATAACGATTCATTATAGATAAATAATTCTTGGAGCATAATATTAGTGCTGTGTAGCTATAACTTATTTATTTTACCATTTTAGTATAATATAAATAACGATATAAACAGATAGATGTGAAAGAGAATTGTACGAAGATATATATTATAGAAACTATAATAAGATACTAAACATAGATAGATTGCGGACTATAGAAAATAGTTTTCTTTCTCTCGAACGTCGATAAATTCTCAAGTGTCTTCAAGGTTATAGTAGACAGAAAAAATATATATTTTAATCTTATTAGAAGTACAAAAGTAAAACTATTTCACTTTCAGAAATACCTGGCAAAAGTAGGTATCGTAAGGTCGTCTACCTTATAATTATGAATAAACTGACTATAATATAGACACCTTAGATAAGAGCTTTTAATAAATCTTTACTTAATTTGATAGAATCTGTTGAAGGTTTCGAGTATGCGGAAACATCGCCTCGCCGCAACACTTATTTCTACTCTAAAACACGCATTAGCATACAGAGAGTTCTAGTTGCCATTTTGAAGTCGATATTCAGCTATATACATAGCTATTTCTTTCTTCAGATATAATAAGAGGATATTATTATGAGTATTACTATACCTAAACAAATATTAGAAATTGAACTGCATATATTTTTGACTATCAATGAATTAATTTACACATGAATGTAACAACAATTAGAAAAGTCGAAACTTGTCACTGTCTCATAATCATAAATAATGATTATAATAAGCAGTAATACAGTACATGAATAATGAAGCATTGATATATAATAGAAGGGAACTTTGTTTTCAAAGATAATATTAGATGACGGCTTAGTAAGATACTCCACCTCATTGTAACTGGGAAGAAACGCTAACTGTTCTGAATCATGGCTCACAAAGACCTTTCTGTGTTATCCATCAGTACTCTATTGTGATCTAAATTTCTTGCATTCGAAGTCCGATATCCTAATTTTGTTTGTGTATTATTAAGCAGCGATAGTTACTCACTGAAATACTATTAAAATGCATATATAGGTACTCTAATCGTAATTACAAATTTTGAATAAACATGAAAATATATTTGGCTGGCAAAATCCTGCAACCTTGTCCGCGGTATATTTTATTTCAAATACTAAACCACAAAATAAATAGTGAAATAAATATTCTACGAAAAACTTGACGGTACTTTGGAAATGTCAAGTAAGCAATTCGCTGGTAATAGACAATAAATTTATGGTGAGATATTATCTACTAAACGATATTGTAAATTACTAACATCTCTCATACAAGTAGTCAGGTGAAGCTGTTAAAGCTTTACTAAGCCAAAAGCGTAGTCAGTACGAGAAAAAAAATCTCTCATAAAATATAAGAATAAAGTTCGTCTTTTTTATACTTCATAGGTTTTAGCGTTTGACCACAATCACTACATGAATCAAGCAACAGCCCAAGCCGAGGCGTGCCGCGCACCCTTGAGCTAGTTGTCAAAATAAAATCAGCTGAGTGCCTTAAGCACTCGCCTTAGTAGTCCGGTGAAGCTGTTAAGACCTTGCTAGGTCAATAGCGTAGTCAGATGGAAAAAAAACCACAATCTCATCTGGTATTAAATGACGACAAAATCTAAGATGGTAAACACATTAAATCTAGAGGTAGATTGGTTCTCAAGTGCAGGTACTAGAGCATACAAACAGGTGTTCGAATTTCAACTTAAAGATGACAGCTTACCAAGCAGACTTAGTAAAAACCATGCTATGATTTTATCACAATATTTACCTTCACCAAAAGTTCCTACTCATTCGTAAGCATTCTAACCTATACCGATTAACGCTATGTCCGAACACGCTATCAACTAAGACAACATCGCTTCAACACCATCTTTACGTTATCTGTTTTTGTAGTTTTTTTATAAACGGCAAAATAACTATTGTGTTATGGTAAATATATATTTTTTATATCATATGAGGCAAACGGACAGTTGGGTCACCTGATGTTAAGTGATCACCACCGTCCATAGACACTTGCAACAACAGAGGAGTCGCAAGGGAGTTGCCAGCCTGTGCTTAGGGAGAGAGAGGAGGGAGGAGGGGAGAGGGGACGGGGAAGGGGAGGGGAAGTGAGCGTCCAGCGCTCTCACTGACCGAACGAAACACAACAATGCAAGCACTGTTACTTCACGTCTGTTTTCTGTGGGTCGGGTGGTACTATCCCGGGCGAGCCGACCCATTCACGCTGAAACCAGTAATAGCTTCAGCGTGGCTCTACCACTTACAAAATAATACAATCCAGTCAGTTGCACCCACACATAGATCAAGTAAACTGTAAAGTTGCCTGTCATGCTTACCTGCATAAAGGTCTTTTCATGTCTCCATCACAGAGATGCCAAGAGTTTTGTATATATCTACGGGCGAACTTGGGCTTTGTAGGGTAGGTACCGCTGACTGGGTATGAAAAACCATCACACTCTGTTCAGGATTCCAAATGTCTCAGCAGTATTCTAAGTTGTTACTTTTTTTTATGTCATAAGTGGCAAAGGAACAGGTGGGTCACCTGCTGTTAAGTGATCAGCACCGTCCATGGACACTAACAACACCGGAGGAATCGCAAGTGCGTTGCCACCCATTGGGGGGAAAGGATTAGAGGAGAGGGAGAGGAAGAGAGGGGAGGGGAGGTGGGCCTCCGGCTCTCTCACTGACCGAACGAAACGCAACAATGGCAAGCACTGTTACTTCACGTCGGTTTTCTATGAGAGGGTGGTACTACCCCAGGCGAGCCGACCCATTCATGCTGACACCAGTAATAGTTTCAGCGTGGCTCTACCACCATTAAATTTAAATACTTATTTTTTATAGTTCTTGCACTATTGCCTTCTGACAATTGTTTTAGTTATATTTTCATAGGTTACCTACAGACACATCTACATAAATTTAACAATACTCTAAATTACGTCAGTGAAACGCATAAAGCTTATTTATGATCTATCAAATATTTCAAAATTAGATAATACGCCATGAATACCAAAATATTCCAGTGAGTGCCAGCTATATTTAATTTGATTCTTATATCTTACTAGCTATGCCTGCTACTCCATCTGCGTGGAACCTAATGTAAAAAACTGTGACTAATAAAATCATCTGAATGTATTAAGTCCATTTACTTATTTATTTATTTTATTTTATATATTTAGCACACCAACATAAATATTACACATAGATAAAATTACATGTGGTAAATTACAAAATAAAATTACAGTGTAATAATTACCATCACAGGCATGCATGACATTAATAGATGACAAAATAAACTAATTCTAATTAGTAACTATATAGACAGAATAACAGTTTTTTTTATAAGTAAACAATTAGGTTATGCTTTTAATCAAATGCCGCTTGAATGATCCAAATGCATCACAAAATACTTTTCTCTCGTACTTAAATCGCGTTGTCATTAAAATTACAATAACTTGTGATAGAGTAAACCGATTTTAATGAAACCATGACTAGAAAGAAAGAAAGAAAGAAATACTTTATTGTTGGAACAACCATACAATTAAATTAAATTACACAAACTAATTAGACAGAAAAGAAAAACATTTTA
This sequence comes from Antheraea pernyi, assembly GCA_015888305.1. Lineage (NCBI taxonomy): Eukaryota > Metazoa > Arthropoda > Insecta > Lepidoptera > Saturniidae > Antheraea > Antheraea pernyi. The sequence goes on along the minus strand of MU158808.1, from coordinate 730,870 downwards.
AAAATGAAAAAATAGATGTCCAACAATTGGCGAACCCATTCAGCAAAAATCTGCACTAACTAAATGTTACTCGAGGATTTGCTTTATGTTATTATTGGTGATGTTTTATCGTGAACGCAGTACTTTAGCAGTAATGCGTGTTCAAACAGACGTTTTTTTTTTAATTATCGAAATATATTTTATTTCTTATTCCAGACAACTGCAGCATTTCTTTTTTCACAAAAATATAAAAAGTTCAGATACGTTAGATTATAAACATAAGGTCGCGATATCTTGTAATAATACTTTCACTAAACATTAGCAAATATCATTCGGTTACCCGCGTGCCACATAAGTTCATGATGATATAAACGAGGTTATGTATCTACATAATGCAGAGGAAAATGGTAGTGAGAAGGGTTAGGGTCACTAATAGATAAGGCCGGACAGTTCGTGATGTCATTGTCAGATAGTAAAACCATGACAAAGTATCTTATTTCATCAAAGTATTTGAAAAAAATATATTCAATGGCTTTGATAATAAAATTGTATATAAGCATATTATTAAGATATGGAACCAAAAAATAATAATTATTATAATCATATTTACAGGCAAAATAATAACATTCTTTGGCATTTTATATAGGTAATTAATATATCAAAGACTAAGAAGTGAGACACTCCTTTTTCAAAACTGTTTTCTTACTTTCGCCATCTCCTTTCTGAAACTATTTTTTTTTATTTAAATGCAGTTTATAAATATAAAAATGTTTTCATAAATGTAACCTAAATTTCTATACCATAAATCCTCTAAATTTTAATGCTATCGATTTACAAATGGCCCATGTTGTTATCTTTGACATATAAGTTTTAGATAGAAGGCTTAAAATAATTTAAGTATTACACGTATTTCCTTGTTGGCACACATTGAAATATTTTGATATCAGAATATCACAACAGACGTAGGTAAATACAAAATAATATTGGCTTCAACTTTATCCCAATCTAACATTATTATTTTATTGGAAAGAAAAAGGAGAAACATTCTGTAATCTGTTAAAACTTTTGTGGGTATTACATATTTGTAAGAGCATATCAATCATCGGTGTATTATATATAACTAGCGGGTCCGGCGTCCATTATACCGCCCTGATAATAAAAAAAACCTTGACTAACTATATACCTAAACCGTCCTTATGAATCACTTTATCTACTGGTGAAAACCGCATGAAAATCCGTTCAGTAGTTTCTGAGTTTATCACGAACAGACAGACAGACGTCGCAGAGGAATGTAATTTATAATATGTAGCGATGATTAAATATCTAGTGCTATATTTGACATTATTTTATGTATGACTGATTTTGGCTTCATTATTTGTCCAGAAACTTATGTTACATTCTCCGCGACTCGAATTATGTGCTTATGAGTTTCCCACTCTCATGTGGGTTCTGTAAAATTTGTTAACGAGTGGATGAATAAATAAGTATATGTTTTAATAATAATTAATTATATTATTGTGATAAGGCAATGCATATACGCAGACATAGGATAACGTCAAAGTTACATACAAGAAGTACAGAAGTAAATAGTCGGCTTCAAAAATATATAGAAAATTATATAGATAAAAATCAATTGCCGAATGTATGTAAACGCATCACTTCAAAACGGCTGCAACTATTTTGCTAATTCTTTTCTTGTTTTATTTGTAATTGTCAGGGCGAAGTTTGTATGAAAAAATGGCACGCAAAAGTGAAGGCTTTTAGTTAAAAAATCTCCATATAAAATAGCGAGTTAGTGAGAAGGCAGTAGAGGCATATCCAAAAATATGATGCTAACAAAATTGATAGATTGACGTTCAGCTAACGGGAATATTTGGTCCCCTTTTCTTCATTAATATTCTTGATACTAAATGTAAGCATTTAATTCTATTATCTAAACTCAACACTTATGATTGCTATTGCCAGCTGCGGATATAAAACACGTGAATGTAAGATGCTGATTTATTTTCGAACAAATATTTGTGCTATATTGTAGCACTGGCAGCACTGATATAGAATAATTTCGTAGTTTAATATAGAAATTATCGTGGGCATACTGCTATTCGATCGATCGCGAAAACGTGGTAATGGTAATATGGGTAAATCTCGAGCAGGTGTAACCGATATATACGGTGAGTTGTAGCCAGTACGCAATTTTATTTTTTGGGTCTTGACGCAAACTTGACTCAGCCTTTATTATCTGTATATTCATAAAATTATGTTTTTTCCTTTACTACATTTCGTTTTCTGTATTTTATGTAGATAATTGCAATATTTAAACAAAAACTATTGCTCGCCCAGTAGTCGAAAACAGACCACTATTTTTTTAAATTTATACGTCGTTATAGTCTTCTTGATAGAAAAACCTCAGTAAACTGTAACAGTGAAATGAAGAGTATATACCTCTGTAATCATTTTTTTTAATTTAGCTGCAAACTTCTTTCCACGTATACTACAATACAGTAAGTACGTATGGTACAGTATACTACATATACTGCTGATCAGAAAAAATAATTTGTGTGACTTTTGCGTGTTTGAAATTCATGTGACCTTAAATAATTAACAATTTATTTTGTCTAACGTATTTGTAACGCATACATAAGAAAGAGGAAAGAAAGAAAGAAATTGTTTATTGTTGAAACAAACCATACAATTACCTTAAATTAAACAAAAAAAAAATTAAATACATGTGAAAAATAAAGAAAAAAAAGTTCAACAATTGGCAAACCCATTCTGCCAATATGCAGTACAGCAGTAGTACTACAGCGCTGATTTGTGATTATAAACATAGATTTTATATTTTTGCAATCCTCTATTATGAACTTTAACCAACCAAACTTTGTATAATCCCATGCGTGCAATCCTAAAAAGGCTTACGTAAATGCATAACAAAAACACAGAACTATGGTAATGCATATATTTTTTTAGTCTTTCAATGCAGATTTATGGAATTATAGGCCAGAAATATTTACAAATGTGGTGTATAATATTAACCTTATAATTTAAGCAATAACTAGAGATATATTCATCTGTGATCGAAATTATTTAGCTGTCTAGGATGTTAACAAAAGAAAAGCCTGAAAAACATTAAGTATTAAAAAAGAATATGTTCAAACTATATTTAAGACTATTAATGAATAAATGGGAATAGGAACTCAAAGTAATCTGTGGACTTTGTTAACTAATATTAATTATTTCAACCTCATTTAAAGAATAAAGTATGCTAGATGGTTTTCTGAATTTTTTTTTTTTACGTAATAAACCTCTACATAATATTTTAGGAAATAACAGAATAAGTAATAGCTGTGGTAGTTGATTATTTCCACCTCCTCACTTAAAGAATGGGGTATGTTTGATGGTTCTCAAGATTTTTTTAATGTAACAGACCTGAATACCACAATATTGAACATTAGTAGGTATGAGGTTATGACTCTACTAGACTAGGGAATTTTTACATTTCATCTCTTTCCTTGAGGTATGGCCAGAATATTGTAATGAATGTAAAAGTCTGTTTTTATATTTGTGTAGAAGTTTCGTAAGGCGAATCTTATTATTAAATTTGTTTCGGTGACACAGTAAACTTAATACTCGTGGAAACTAACAAGTTATTACGATTAATTAAAAATAATTGGGTGCAATAGAACGCGAGAACAAATTGAAATTAGCTCGTACACTAGTTACAATAGTTGAATGGTATGACATCATAAAATTAAAATACACAACATAACACAATTCTTATTACAGACAACAAAACATAAATTTCAAAAGAGCGTCCTTATAAATTATAAGACGCAGGTTTTATGTTAGTGTTTTCCCCATTTATGTATATAAAAATGTTCATTGAAAATAGAAGTATTTATTAAATACTAGCGGGCCCGGCGGACGTTGTCCCGCCCTGATTGTAAAAACATGCTTCACCAATTATATACCAAAACGTTCCTCATGAATCACTTTATCCAATGGTGAAAACCACTTGAAAATACGTTCAGTGGTTTTTGAGTTTATCGCGAACAGACAGTCAGACAGACGCGGTAGGGGACTTTGTTTTATACTATGTAATCATATCACTATAATAAAAGTACAATAAACAACAAAATTAATTAAAATGAATCGTGAACTGCCTTAAAAGTAATCAAGTTGAAACTTATAATAGATATAATTATTATAAAGTGACTACTTTATTATTATTTACTATTTTATGAAAAAACATTATATATATGTACGTTCTAAATACCTTTTATGAGAAGTTGATATTCTTACATGCATATAAGAGTACAAAAGAATGTTTCCATAAGTAAATTCAATAAAAGAATTCATAATACTTATTTCTTATAGGGAAACTTTTCAGCTGCAAAGCTCTATTTACAAAATTATTATGTATCTAATCGCAACGTAGTACTTACCTTTTATTATTTGGCTACTGAAGTTCACTATTTATTATTTGTTCGTTTTCGTAATTAATTTTCGATGTAGAAATAAGAATATTACACGGACCACTGTATTATTTCACTGTTTCTACATACTTGTGTTTTACACGCTCAAGACGCCCGAGAACTCTACACACATTCATAGGTTAAATAATTTCATTCACGAAGCACGTCTAACTGAAAACACACGGGGCTTCATATTACGGACTTACGGAGCTAGCAGAAGCCGGCCTGCGCTAATGTGTTGTCTACCAATATATAAACAAACTCTTAGACGGGATGAAGATAGAGACAATCGAAACAGCAGCTCAGACGCAATGTTATTAATGAATTTTTCGTTAATATTGTGGTACACAGATACTTATAAGTAATCGTTGCCTATTGTAGATTTAGTAAGAAGTTTGAGGTAAAATAGAGAGCATGTTTCAGTAAGCGCAAGAAAACATTGTGTAGATACATTGAATAAGAGAAAGATTAACGCCATCGTGACGTATCGAGAGCTTCCGCGTCTGCGCTGTTGTGTTCACCGAAAGTGCTCTCTATGCAGCGCTAACTTGAACACTGTGACCTTATAATAAAGTCCATATCAAAGAGTATTGTCACCCCCTCGATAAAGTTCATCTGAACACATTAAATAAATTTGAACTCTATATTTACGAGGTTAAAGTAGAAATGATTCGATTCGTTATTTTACTGGTGTCACAGCACGTGCATTGAGGGAACCAATAGACCTAGGGGATACTTCAACCATATAAAATCGTAGTTATCTGTAAACGTAAATTGTACTGTTATAAAAATATATCACAAGTAACTTATTCGTGACTTTTTTTTTTTTATGTCATATGTGGCAAACGAACAGGTGGGTCACCTGATGTTAAGTGATCATCACCGTCCATGGACACTAACAACACCAGAGGAGTTGCTAGTGCGTTGCCACCCTTTGGGGGAAAGGATTAAGGGAGGGGGAGGGAAAGGAACGAGGAGAGGGGAGGGGAGGTGGGCTTCCGGCGCTCTTATTGACCGAACGAAATGCAAGCACTGTTACTTCACGTCGGTTTTCTATGAGAGGGTGGTACTACCCCGGGAGAGCCGACCCATTCATGCTGAAACCAGTAAAAATCTATTGTATAAAGTGAATACAAAAATTCAGCAGTAGTTCAGTTAGTTATCTTAAGTATTTACCTAATTATTCACATACGGTCTGTCAGGAATTAAATACAAAATATATTGTCCATTTTTTACTATAAATAAATAACAAACGGACAAAGGGGATAAATTAGAAGCCCAGTCCTCATGCTTAGATTATGAGTTTATATGTCGACGATGGAATCACGATGGAACGTTATTTTTTATTAAATATTAGTTTATCCTTTATCTGAATATTATGACAATAGAAAAAAATAAACTTGACTGAAGTCTATTTATTAGTTGAATGGTTAGTATTATATTTTTATGTACAGTGACCACTAATTTTTAAAGACTTTCTCTACCAATATTAAAATAAATACAAATTATTGTTTTGGGAAGTCGTGGTCTAGTGGTTTGACCGGTGGAATATCAACTCGATATCCGCAGGTTCGAATTTCGGCATGGACCTACGAATTTTTCGGAATTCGCGCACGTTTATTCATTTCAATTGATAACAGTATCGGCTGACGGTGAAGGAAAACATCGTGAGGAAACCTGAACCTGAGAAACTGTGGAACTGTGGATTTCTCAAAGTTTGAAATCGCCAATACGTCTTGGGCTGGTGTGGTGATTACGCCCATACCTTCCTTCGGGAAGAGGCCTATGACCCGGCAGTGGGTCTCTTACAGGCTGATGATGATTGTTTTGGCCTTTCCGTCACCACATAGCTTTCCCTTATAATGATCCTTGGTATATGAAATCAGTATGGTATTACTACGAAAAAATCACGGGTGCAATTGATTATTGTGAGTTGAATATTATTGTAAATTCTGTGTGGATGTTTATATTTGTATCTATATTTATTAGGTGTTTCATTAATATATTATAAATTTTGCGTAATTATATATCAAAAAGAGTTTCTTGCCCTTTTTATTATAATAATATTACAATACTTACCTCACTTGTCAGATGTTATAAGTATACATTTATGATTTCCAACATTTAATGCATTGCGCAACAAATACATTATATACATATAGGGTAGTATAGTCAGATATAATTAGAAAAATATATAAATTTAAAACGTTGATAAATTAAAAAGGAATTAATTTGATTCAACATATTAACTACATGGTAATTACCCAGTTGTTTATTAGATTAGGAACTTGGCGACCTATAGTAAATACAAAGCAGAACGCTTATATTTACATATAAACAATCCATAGTTTATTATAAACTTTCACATAACACGTTATTTGTAATAGCAATAAAAGAAAATTATATTTCATAAAGAATTTTAATATACGAAAAACATCCAATACTAGATAATAATAAAACTGTTCACAAATTGACATATCGCACAAATTACGGCTGTTATTCTTTAGTTTTGTGAGATTACATATAAGTAAATATTAATAAGTTGGAAAATAAGCTTAAAATAGCCTCAATATATTACTAAAATTAAATAATTATAGATACAGTGTATATTGAAGTGAGAAATTATGGGAAAGTATAAATTGAGAAGTTACGTCATCTCAGACTTATACTTTCTATTTTATGAGTGCTAGTTTGATATATTTAAACTTATGACCAGATGTGAATCGTCTTGAAAATTATTATAAAAATGTTTTTGATACAAGTCTTATTTCTTTAATAACGTCGAAATTAAATGTAATCAGTTAGAATGAATCAAATTTAATGTTTTTTTTAATATTAGTTTAATACTGAAACATAGACAAAACAGAAATTAAACTCTATAATAAACTACAACTTTGTGTGACGCAAAACAGAAGTACTTTCCTTGGTAATCTATACTATTTTACCCATGGAGTTACGAAAGTGCAAGCGGCACTGTTCGCAGCTTTGTTACTCTATTAATAGAGTTTATGCTATTACCACATTTAAGTTTTAAAATAGGTATGTCGTCCAACACAAATGGGTGCTTTCATAAAGCCGGACTTTTCGTTAAGCGAAAAACTTTCAGTGTTATGACCTTTTGAAGTGAAACTTCTTTATCGACATAGGGAGGAATTTTAGAGCATATAAAAACGTATGTAACGTTTTTCGGTTACGCGCCATCTTAATTTCTGTACATTTTTCCGTTACGCGCCATGTTTATTTCTAAAGGTGCGCTCACAATGATCAGATGCCGTGAAATGTAAACCATATATTTAATATTTCAGTTATCATAAGCCATTCATTTCAAAAATATATAATAACGATAACAATAATAGTAATAATTCTATTATAATTAATGAAATATAATTGATAAAATGCTATTATAATCTTAGTAACAATAAGGTAAAATAATTGAATTATTTGTATCCATGTTTATAATAATAAAAGCCTTTTGCTTAAACTTTATCTAATTTAGCTTTATTTAACCAATTTCTGTAAATTTGTAAATATAGTAGATCATTTTTCGAAAAATGATGTGATAAAGACGTATCCCTCCATACGCACGTTTTTTTTTTTTATGGAAGCCCCTATTACATGTACTTCCTGCGGGGTTCCTCTGACAAGGTGATCAGAGTCCTTTTTTAGGTTAAGAAGTGTCAGTAACTTATGCGATCTTATAGTGAACTAAAATGTTCTAAATGTAGTTTACTTGTAGATAACTATTTCGGGACAGTTTATAAAAAAATAATATTTGATGACATCTTCATTGCGTGATATTTATTCCACGTGACATTGGCGAAATTGTGCGCGCACACATATTGCCATTTTAAAAGGAGAAGCAGTAAAAACCGCTTTCATTAAAAATCTTACTTTTGGTCATAAATTTAAATATGTATGGGTTACGTTATTTTATAAAACAGATCCATCACTAGTTTGAATAACTGTAATATATCTACTTAAAATTCAAACTTTCCCGTAGTTACACAGAAAAAAACAACAATGCATATATTTATATCAATTAACTATAATAATATTTAAATGTAATAATTTTCAATTTGAGATCACTATTTATCTAAACACAGATAAGTACAAAAGTAACCTAAAAAATTTTAAACACTTCATTCCAGATACGAAACTAACGAAATATTAAATGCATTTCATTTAATGTTTGGCTAAATTTTCGATTTTCTTATTTTTTTACACAATACGAATAAGTACATACATATGTGCGTATACAACAAATAGCCATAGGTATATTGAATATATAAAATGCATTTATATATTTAATTAGTTTTTATTGGAGTTAACACGAAAATTAATCAAAATAATGCATTTTCGCATGCATAATGCAATTTTTATATACACAAAGCATCAATTCGTATGATATAATTTTGGTCATCATATAATTATATTTATGATAAAAATTACATATGTAAAAGATATCGTTTCGTACCAAGTAGTAATGGCTAGGGTGTACCCTGTATATTTAGTGAATACAGATAAAAATGCAGGCAGGTTAATTCCGAAATAGTTTACGGGCTTAATAAGTATAATAAAAAATATCCCTCGAAAAGAGGCCTTAATTAATTTCTGGGACTTTAAAAACTCGGAAGTCATCACTAAGTTTTAACGCATTTTACAAGTTTGTTTTAATTAAAACACTCACGCTCAAAGTAGAAATAATACAAGCGAATCGAACAAAAAAAGTGTGTGTGTACTTATGTACACGCGTTAGAAGTTATACTTCTTTGGCGTAACAAGATAATTTTATCTTCCGCCTTATTCTACGTTTGTAGAAAAAACGACACTAACAATAGAAAAAAGGTATTTAATACATTGAAAGTTTTAATACAAAGAAATACAAACAACAAATACAAAGAAACAAAATGTTGACTGTAGCTAACTTCAGGGTGTCGGTTTTTCGTGTCGGTGTGCGCGCCCATCCTAAAAATTTACTCTCATCATTTTTCCCTAACGCGCCAAAAGGAGTATAACTTCAAAAAATGAACATTATTCTTTTTATGTGTATGGAACTTTTTGTTGTACAGAAATGACAATGTTGGTTGACTCACATTTCTGATTCACTATTTTTTAAAAGTTGTAACAATTTCACCTACACATCACATTTAAAATAGATTTGATTCTTTTAGCTTATTCATAGATATACTCAACACTTTTTATAATTCAACTAAAATCAGTCTCTTTAGACGGAGGCCGGTATAAATTCTATCTGAACAAAACCTAACTTAATTATAATTTACTTCATACAAGATCGTAGATATATATAGACATGTAAATGATTTTCTATTAATGTAACATGAAAAATTGTAAATAGATAAAGGAATGTAAGAATAATTATAAAATCACAGATATGTTTAACAAGAACAAAACTTGCGGTCTTGTTTTGCTTGTAGTTTTTGCAACGATTGACGACGTCGTCCTGAAGCACAGAGCATTGCATATTCCACGGAATGCTCCATTCTGAAAATAATACATCTTAAATATATAAAAATCCAGTATCATGGTGTTTGTCCGCAATGAACTCCGACACTACTTTAATTAATTTAATTTGGTCCAACTGGAGACATAGGACAAATTATATTTCGAATAATGGTCCCAATATTTTTGAATCACAAATTAAATTATTGTCAATGTTGATTGTTGTTATTAAATGTATCATTAGTGTCGAACAGATGGCGTTGTGATATAGTTTGTTGACAGAAAACTGTAGGACCAAGTGTTTTAGATATCTCATAGATGGCGCCACGTTTTAATTTTGAATTTCTTTTTCGGCTTCAGTTTATTTTATGATCCACATGTTTTGTTAATCCCCATAATAACGAATACTTTATCATAATTTTAATTAAATATGTAATGACTGAACCCCAGCTATGTGTGTCTGGGTCATGTAGTCATAAATAGAAGTTGAGAGAATGATTGAGATTTGGCTTCTTTTTCATATTATTTATGTTTATTATACCTTATTGCTAGAGGGTACGGCAGACATTGTCCCGCCCTGATAATAAAAAAATCATTGACAAATTATATTCCTAGACGCTCTTCATGAATCACTTTATTTACTGTTGAAAACCGCATGAAAACCCATTCAGTATTTTTTGAGCTTATCACGAACAGACATGGCAAAGACCTTTGTTTTATATTAAAACTAGCAGGCCCGGCAGACGTTGTCCCACCCTGATTATAAAAAAATCCTTGACAATATATACCAAGACGTTCCTCATGAATCACTTTATCCACTGGATACAACCGCTTGATAATCCGTTCATTAGTTTTTGAATTTATCGCGAACAGACAGACAGACAGATATATGGTATGGTATGGTATATGGTATGGTATAGTATTTGTTTTATACTATGGTAATTATAATGTGTAATTATTTGACAAGTTTAGTAGTATAATTTATAATAAAACTCAGTATACATATGGAATTGATTATTTTCACCGACAACTAATTCAGTATTCACTTTATCTCTAAAATATGTTGTATGGGTTATAATATATTTAACAGAAACAAGGTGTGAGTTTACTATTTTATTTGAATTATATTCTAAACTATTTACTTATTTAGTTACCAACACCATTTATAGAATCACAATACATACACAAATTGTATTAAATAAAATTTTAACCATTATTGATCCACCTGTCTCTCTTTTCAGCAAAAATAAGCAAAGCAATTACTCTTCCTGCTATGCCTATCTAAGTATTGGCATAATTTTTACACAATTTCTCATAGTTCCTTTGTTCCCTCTTCTCACCTATACTAATATTATAAAGAGGTAGAGTTTGTGAGGTTGTAGGGGGTAATCTTTGGAACCAGTGGTCATCTATACTAATATTATAAAGAGGTAAAGTTTGTGAGTTTGTGAGGTTGTAGGGGGTAATCTTTGGAACCACTGGTCATCTATACTAATACACTCATCAAAAAAGTCTAAGCAACATGTACTAATTTAAATTTTAGGATGGTTCTTCACATTATAATGTTATATTTTATTTTAAAAATAATATCTTTAGGGTTCTATGATGTAAAAATAACAGCTGTTGTCTTTATAATTTCTTTTAATAACAGAAATTAACAATATTAGAATATACTGTAGAAACTAAGATACATAAGAAACTAAACTTTTTTCTTACAAAATGAAATTTCTAAAGAAAATGTATTTATTGTGAAAGAATAGAACAATTTAATACAAAGTATGGTCTCCTCTGCTATTCAGAACTTGTCGGCAACGATTATTCATTGAATTAATCAGACTGTTTATGTCATCTTGCGGTATTCGCTCCCAATGGAATTGTAGCAAATCCTTCAGCAGTTGGGTTGTTGTCGCACCGTCCAAGTCCTTCAAAACACGTCTCTAGAGCATGTCCCATGCGTGCTCAATGGGTTTGAGATCTGGCGATTGTGCAGGCCAGGGCAATACCCGGATGTTCTCCGTTGCAAAGTATTCACTGGTTCGCCGAGCTGTATGTGAATGCGCATTGTCATGCATTATCCTAAAATCGGAGCCAAAGGTTTGTGCAAATGGGTAGACATAAGATCAGAGAATATCCTCAATGTAATGAATAGCATTCATATTTCCATTTACAAAAATGAGCTAAGTTCGCCTGTTCTTCATAATACCCGCCCATAACATAACTGTTGAGCCGCTGTATGGATGAACTTCCTGAACGCACCTGAGCCTTTCAGTATTTCCGGGCCGACGCTACACGCGCACCCTTCTTGTATCAGGCTTAAACCCGAATCGCGACTCATCGGAAAACATAATTTTATCCCATTGTTCCTGGGTCCATGTTATGCGTTCTCTACACCATTCATATCGACGAGCGCGATTCCCGTGACGTATCGGTGGGTACCTGATTGAGCGTCAAGCTCGTAGGCCGTACTCATGCAGTCGATTTCGCACAGTTTGAGGACTTAAATCAAATAACACTCCTATGAATGCCAAAATGTCGAGATACCTGAGATTGATTACTTCCCGCTTGCAACATCCCTACAGCTCTTTGCGTTTCATCTGCCATCAAATGACGTCGCTTCATGACATAAAGAATATCTAACAGTTCAATTTTGTCGCTACCTTTATGTAAATGGTTGGTAAAATTATAAAATCAAGACTAAACGTAGCAATTAAAACACACTTAAATTCAAACAAATTCGCAGTCATTTGAATTTTATGAAAAAACAAAACATAATCAAATTTATTTTTACAACCAGCCAGTATACCATCAATAACAAAAAAGTTTACTTACCTATGCACTTTGTTTGAGTAAATACTTAGAAATTAATTAATATAAATGGTAAAATTTGTAATATCACGCATGTTGCTTAGACTTTTTTGATGTCTGTATTATAAAGAGGTAAAGTTTGTGAGATTGTATGGGGTAATCTCAGGAACTACTGGTCACATTTGAAATTTTATTTCAGTGTTAGAGAGCTCCTTTATCAAGAAAGGCTATCGGCTATATATCATCACACTAAGACCAATAGGAGCTAAGCATAATAAAGAATGTTTCGAAATAGTTTCTTTTTTCTGAGAGCTGCCACCGCATGTCAGTTAGCCCAAAGTAAGCGGCCAAGGTTGCGGCCAGAAGTTAGTTGAAAATAAGCAGAGCATTGAGAGTGGTGAGGCTTTCTTTGGTACTTAGGTAATACTTGAATGGACCAACACACAAACAACAATATTTAAGTTCTCTGGGGAAGCATAAAATTATAGTAATTGTTGAAAATTACCTGAACATCACTTTGTCAAGTAAAATCTCAATGGCACGATCAATATTCTGTCCCGTTTTGGCACTAGTTTCCAGATATGGCAAATTGTAATTTTTGGCAAATTCTCTTGCACGGTTTTGGTTGACAAGCCTCTTCTCTTGCAAATCACATTTATGACCACACAGAACTATATCCGGGTCTTCACTTAAGCTGTGTGTCTGTAAAAACAATAAACAACTATGCAGAAATTAAAACATACATAGGAGTAAAAGAAATTAAAATACAGTTTTTTTTTTATATGTCTTTGGTGGCAAACGAACATGTGGGTCACCTGATGTTAAGTGATCACCACCGTCCATGGACACTAACAACACCAGAGGAGTTGCAAGCGCGTTGCCACCCTTTGGGGGGAAGGGTTAGGGGAGGGAGAGGGAGAGGAGAGAGGGAGAGGAGAGAGGGAGAGGAGAGAGGGAGAGGAGAGAGGGAGAGGAGAGAGGGAGAGGAGAGAGGGGAGGGAAGTGGGCCTTTGGCGCTCTCACTGGCCGAACAAAACGCAACAATACAAGCACTGTTACTTCACGTCGGTTTTCTATGAGAGGGTGGTACTACCCTGGATGAGCCGACCCATTCATGCTGAAACCAGTAATAAATTCAGTGTGGCTCTACCACCATTCAAAATTTATGTAACTCATAAAATTTTATGAGTTAAGATTCCTATGCCTTTACTTTATATAGAATACAAAATTTCTTGTTGAATGATCAACTATAATAACTTATGCTAATGTTGTAAAAAAATGTTGGTAATGTTAAGATTAGAGCTGATCATTATTAGCCAAAACAAAAGTATTTATATCATACTACAATTATTACCTTTAACTGTTCAATCCAATTCCTGACTTCAAGAAATGAAGCTTCATTTGTTAAATCAAATAGTAACAAAAAACCCATGGCATCTCTGTAGAAGGCTGTAGTAAGGCTCCTAAACCTAAAAATAAAGATATGATATTATCACCTATAACAGATTCGCCATTTCTGAATATCATACAAAATACAACTTTTTAATAACTAATAATTCATGTTAATATCGTTTTGAAAACAAGTTGTGCACTGGGTTGAACTCAGATCACTTACAGGAATTAAGTTCTCCAGTAACATTGTACTTTCTGAATTAGAAATATTTCCATTTAGTATTTTCAGATTTTTAGTATTATCAGCAACAATTATTGAAAATAAAATAATTTACAAAATTAATTTTATTGCATAAATAATAAGTTATTATTAAATACTGTACCTACTTTTTTAGAACAATATTTACCTTTCCTGGCCTGCTGTATCCCAAAGCTGTAAGTGTATTCGATGTTGTCTTCCACTTTGCTGGTATATCTAAAAATCATTTTATATGTCACTCTATGTTTTATCTTACTGCTTTTTATTTATTTTTTTAAATATATACATCCGTTTCCGTGTTTCACTCTGTGGTAACGTTGTAGTGTTGTATTAAATTAGTGTTTTGCAATAACAAAACGATTTTTTTAATTTTAATAATATTACTATGCATTCAACATTTGTTTACTTACCACACTTTTTTCCCTGAAATCAATACCAACTGTTGAAATAAATTGTGTGTGAAAAACTCCATCAGTATATTTATAAAGGAAACTGGTTTTACCGACTCCAGAATCGCCAACACAAAGAAGTTTTATTAAATAATCGTAATCCATATTGTATGAGAAAAACGCGGAATCACTTGAATCAATGCACACATTAGTAAAAAGAGCCACTTTTATTACTACTTTGTTATATACAATAAACTTATAAGATTTTATGATAAAAGCTTTCTGGTAAAGAATATAATATCCGAAAATATTTAAGTACTTAGAAATAATCTGTGCGCCGAACAATAAACATCAACGGTGTTCCGTGTTATCAATAATCGATTTTTTAACGTCACAGGCTAGAGATGCCATTACAATTCAATAAATAACAATTGATTCATGAATATGGGCTTTTCGAAACGTTTATATCTTTCCTATAAATATGATCCCATTGTGTCTAAATAATATATTAACGCAAACAAATATGTATTATTTATATTTTTTTTTATGTATCAAGGAGTAGAACCAAGTAATGTCGAAGACAGGTATATAGTAGGCTAGTATATAGGTATATTTAATCACGGACCAACATGAACTATTAACAATACCATATCAGTGCTCCTAATAGTGTAATATCATACGATTTTAAGTTGTCAAAAACCTGTATCTACTTGCCTAAAGTTTTTAATTGAATTCATCGCTGGTCAGTACATAATACTCTATTATTGATATTATTTGGCCACGGAATAAAGAATAAATAGAACAATAGTAAATCATTAATAATAATAATCTTTTGCTTTCATGCTCATGGTTCAATTTATCCGTATTTTAAAGCTATCCAGACTAAATATTAATTACTAACTAATATATAACAAATACAAATACTAACAAATACTTTGACTTTATTTAAGCCTTACCATCAAGGTATTATTTAATTCATTCACTTGCGAAAAATACATCATTATATTAAAATAGATTTTCTTTTTGAATCTGTTATCTGATTTATCGGTGTATTTAAGTATTATTTGCAACCGATTTTTATTAAAACGTCTCTAATGGGAAGGCACACTGCTTATTTATCCCACTAGGTGGCGCATAGTTGTTGGTTTTGGTGTATTGTCAAGCTCGTGTCAAATAATGACGGTGGGAGTTTACAAGTAAAAGAGTGCAAACTGCACGTCCTATATGTCTTAACAAAGTCCTATAAAATACTAATATATGACCTAGACCACAATTTTATACCACTAGCGCATATGAGTAAAATAATTAAAAATTGACTTTTAAAAACAAACTTATACTATATAACGTATAATTGGTTTGAAAATAATAAGTTGAAGTTACACCTGTCATATGTATATAACAGGTATACTAGTCGATTATAAAATAAAAATGACACAATTTATGAAATAACTATAGTTATGTATAAAACCATTAACAATTTTTAAACAAAACTATATAACGTATCAAATTGCATGTAGATAAATGTATTATTGCGATCATAGAGAAAATTTTAAGAATATATATGTACAGCGTATAGGTACATAAGTGTCACTGCCGATGGCACAGTTTTAATTTTTTTTCTTTAGCTTCCGCCATTTTTAACTTTTCTTCTTAATTCGGAAGTCGAAGGCACAGAGTACTTTATATATAGGAAAGTCGAAGGGTACGTACGATAAAAACGTTTGACGTTTACAAGAATCAATTATGCTAGCGCCATCTGAGATTAACTTTGCCTGTGCCTCCCCATTAGGAGCTTATTATATTCAACTGTAGGTTATTATTGTGGTTATTATTTTATATACAATAACTGTACGTCGTTATAAACATCAATTTTGTGAAGGCCGGGCTGATGAAGCCGCAAAGGCCTGGCCAGTATATAGTGTCTTATCTATGTGCCTGGCAGCGGCGAGCTAAGCAGCATTTAAAAAAATGTATTATGTTTTCAAAACCGGGAAGTTGTGAAGACCCGTCAAGAAAAGCGGTTAATCTGTTCGAGTAAAAAAATCGTTTTGTATAATATATGATCAAACTCGTAATAAAAACATTCTTTCTAATAATAATATAGACCATTCCGTAATGTCGGCAGACGAAGCAATTCAAAGAAAACGCTCTATTAGAGTGCATATTGAATATTGGTAAGTATTATGTAAGTTACCACTTTTATACCAACTTTGTTGAAAGTTTTCCTGATTTGATTAATGGATATAATCAAACTTTTTAGTGGGGTGTGTGATTACGGAGGGCATTGTTTGGCACTCGCTCAAACCATTCAAAAAAATACTCCCGATGCCAATGTATTTTGTAAAAAGGGACGACAAGGTACATGTCTTTCAACCATCAGGTATTATTTTTAGAAGTCAAAATGCTGCTGACTTTTATTTTCAAAGTTTCCTAGGCCGTATAGTGCAGTGGTAGTGAGCCCTGAGCATTGAGCACTTAGCAGAGGTAATGTTTGCAAATAACGCACATGATTTTGTATGTTATATACAATCATCAGTTCTGTATTTAATATATGTATTTACATGGTATATTAATTCCTTAGTTACAAAACTACATGCTAGGCTAATTTTATAAGTGTCTATTTTGGAGTACTGTCATTATATATAACTAGCGGAGCAGGCAGACGTTGTCCTGCCTTAATAATAAAAACATATCTAAAATTCAACCGCAGCGCCACCTACCGAGTCCAATTGTGAATCTAAAATATTCTCGGATCCACTGGAATACGCACACAAAATTTCACCAAATCGGTCCAGTCGTTTAAAAGGAGTTTAGTGACATACACACATACAGAAGAAATTTATATATAAAGAAGAAGATATACACAATGTTAGAGTTTGTTACTAAATGGAGATTTTTTTTAACAATCATAAAACTGACCCATACATTACATTACTTGCGTCATAAAATTTGATTATTAATTATTTTCCCATCAAAAAGATAATACTGACCTTTTTAAGAAAACCATGTATTTATTTACAGGATCCTTTGAAGTGACATTAAATGATAAATTAATATATTCTAAACTCCAGACAATGGCTCTACCAAATTATGAAGAAGTGGCTGAAGTTGTTAATGATGTTTACCAAGGAGATGAACCCAGAATAATCAAAGGACAACAACCAATAAACTGTGTAATATCATAGTTTATTCAACAATTTCTAGAAAAATTATAACTGGAATGTAGTTGGTGACAAAATTTATGTCATATTTATAAACTTTTACCCTTAGTGATATGTGAACACACTTATAAAAGTTATATATAATTATTTACCGCCACCTTAGTCTTTAACAACAAAGTATACAACAATAACATTTACATATATATATATGTATAAATAGGAAAATATATTTTTCACCTTCTAGAATAAACTAGTAAGTAAACATCTTTCATAATAGCTAATCTGTAAAAAAAATTCACCAGGATATTCGAGATTCATAATCAAACTACATCTAAATGTAGATGTTGAGAATATTATTTGTTTTTTTATATAAAATTCAGAAAAAAAATAAATGTAAGCAATAACTTACGATTGATTGATATTCTTAATATGTTATTGAAAACTTTGGTATTGTGTCATGTATAAAGTTAACATTATATGGGTAAAAAAATGTACAGACTGCTTCTGAAGATGCTTGGTCATAAATAAGCACATTCTAAATGAGAGGGAAGATATTTTTTGTCCTCTTAAACTCTACAACTATATAATTACACCTTGTATTTACCTACAAAATGAGAAAGTTAAAAAGACAGAATTTGAGAAATCAAATTTCGCAACAATAGCTGAATATTAATGGCTGAGCCAATGTCAGTGAAAACAGTTTTTGAAGTTATACTTCTTTTGGCGCGTTAGGGAAAAATGAAGAGAGTAAATTTTTACTCTCTACTTTTTTTTTGTTTCTTCGTATTTGTTGTTTGTATTTCTTTGTATTAAAACTTTCAATGTATTAAATACCTTTTTCTATTGTTAGTGTCGTTTTTTCTACAAACATAGAATAAGGCAAAAGAAAAAAATTTTGAAAAGATTTTTATCTTGTTATGCTAAGGAAGTATAACTTCTAACGCGTGTACATAAGTACACACACACTTTTTTTTTCTTTAAATATATGTGTTCATTAAATTAAGTAGTAGTCGCACAAAGTGTGAGACATCACACAGGTTCACACTTCCTTGCTTTTATCCTATAAATCAACTGCTAAGGAACAAGAAAATTAAATGTTAGTTCTACCTTTCCCAACTATTTATACAAATATTTTAATAATATACGTATATGTCGGGGAAACAATAAGATATAGTGTGAAAAATGTGATGTCCATCCATAATGACAACATCTTTATCATCTAGTCTTCATTTGACAAAAAAAAAAATCGATTATATATATATGTGGGTAAGATTAATAAGTGGATACAATATTTCAACTCTGAATATAGTCACAGCATATCTATCGAAATACAAACGTTTTGGTATTGTATGAGGAAATATCTTTTATCATAGTCATCAGGGGCATTTTGAGGCTCCAGTCCATAGTAATTTATACCAACTAATATTAGCTAAACATTCTTAATACAAATCCTAGATCATAGTATGATCACCCAATCAATGGTATGGTTCTAATAATTATACAGATATCGATTTTATAAATCTCATATCCTTTCTGATTTCACAGCCAAAACCAACAAACTTACTTTACTAATCACAGCTTAAAGCGGCAAGCATTAATCTTTTTAATAATGTGATGTAATAAACATATGACCTTAATTTGGCATCACATACATACCATAAATGTGGTATAATGGAAACCTAACACATGATCTTTGTGTTATGTCAAAATAAGCGTCCTTTCAATAAATAACTTATTTCAAGTTGTTTATCTACTGATATCATTATCATCTACTATAGCCTTAATAGGAGAAAATGTTTGCAAAATCGAATCTTTTGTTCCATCTATTGTCCCAATATAACTTAAATAGATGCCAAAGCGAAGTTTCCCTCCAAATTGTTCAGATATTGTTCGAAGTGGTTCCACTGTTTTCTTTCCTGTTTGTTGATCGATACACACCATCTGGCAACGAGGGCACTGACCTTCCACCTGGAATAGATAACATAGGCGTATATTATTACTCTTTTAATATTACATTTTCCAATACTAAAATACTTTTTAAATTATTAATAGCATATAGATAGGCGACAGATGGTAAAGCTGTTAAAAAATAGCATTTTAAGAAAGTAAACATGAATAATTGTGAAGTAGAATCTACCTTAAATTCATGTTTTCCGATAATAACTTTTTGCCATTCCCGTTCTGCTAATTCTTGTTTCATGTCCACTATGAGATTACCTCTGAACCTATCAGTAAGGTGGTCGATATCATCAGCAAATAACGGATCTTGTATTTTTTCACTTAACCATCGTACGGTCGCTTTATTTATCAAAAGGAACTGAGCTTGATTACTTAGAGAAAGCATTGGTTGCTGGCTCTCATGCTTTGTTTTTTGAACTCTGGTGTCATGGTTTGATTGCCTTATAAGACGGAGAAATGAAATTTCTAAAGCTTCGGATATCCAGTCGGCTACTTCATCACCACAATCGTATCCTTTGATGATATCAGAACACACTTTACTGTGACATAGAGAGGTATCCATTTTTTTATTATCTGATGGAATATCCAATGGAACAGAGATTGGTGACCTGCCTGAAATAAATTCCAATTCATAGTTTAGCTATGTTCAACTGTATGTATATATGTATACATCTGAAGTTAAGCATTAATCAAGGTTGGTAGGATGTTTTGTAATGGCTAATCAACACCAGGATTATTTTTTTATATCATGGGAGGTAAACGAACAGGGGTTTTACCTGATGTTAAGTGAACACCACTGTTCATAAACATTTGAAACACCAGAAGAGTCACAAGTGCGTTGCCACCCTATGTTTGGGGGAGGGGGAGGGGAGGTGGGTTATACGGCGATGTCAATGAACGAACGAAACGCAACAATGCAAGCACTGTTACTTCACGCCGGTTTTGTGCGAGATGATGGTCCTACCCCGGGCGAGCCAACCCACTCATGTTGACACCAGTAATAGCTTCAGCGTGGCTCTACCACCTCTGAAAAATTATCACCAAACACCTTTGCCTATGATCTGGCTGTACTTAAGTCACTCTCCACACTGGACACTTTATAATTAAGCAACTAAAGTTGGGGTTATGCACTATATCTAGTAAATAAATCATTAACCATCAACCTAATCATTTTATTAATATACTAAATTAATGGACAATATAATTTAAACAACCTTTTTAATACCATTACCAGGTGACTGTTTAAAGGGTGACAACGTTCAATTGTATGATAGTTATAGTCACATTTAACTTATAAAATGATTATATCAGAACAAATACTAATAAACAACAAAGAGAACCTTAGTTAAGGATTGTTCTAAAACTTTTAAAAGTATGGAAACCATACTTTTAAACGTAAAAAAAATCAGATCTAGGTTCAATAGACAAAATTGAAGGGGTGAGTTTCAAGGTTAATCATTACGAAACTACTTATTGTTCGCAATGCGGTACGGTGGAACAAAACAAAGTGGGGCGCGGGTCGGAGTGCGCGGCAATGGGGGCAGCGCACATTGAATGCGCGTGACTCACCGCGTCGGAATTTATTACACCAGTTCATTTTTATATAATTCATCTGACTTTGAGTGAATATCAATTTTGCGTTTCTCGAGATAATTAAGCACCTATTTAATTTAATTTAATTGATTTAGTACAAAAAACGACTACTGAGTAACCCCTGTGAATATTGCAACTCTTTAACCAATAACTGATCAACTCGCCATTATAAAATACTATGCGACCACAAAGTGTTTTCATAACGATGATTTCCTTTATCAAGAGCTTAATCTTTGGATTCTTCCTTATATTGATCAATGAGGTATCCTAACTACTCAACTATTGAATTATAAATGCTCCAGAATGAAAATATATACATAGAAAGAATAAATCACACTAAAACAATAATTACTTACCTTTACATGTTAAAACCATTAATCTATGTCTCAAATATATCTTAGGCCGTATTAAACACATCCTGGTGTTGTGTTTTTGTGTTAAACATACGCCATTGTCTTTGACTATCATCCATTCTCTATCATATTCGAATCCCTTAGGTCCTATTATCCAAGAAGAGTTCAGTTTGAATGCACCACAAGATTTGATCGGAAATATTGACATCTCTTCTAACACTATTTTAGAATCTTCATAAGGTATACGTAAATTATTATCTATGTTTGTAAAGTAGTCTGGTTCATTAATGGGTATATGTATATTGTTATTAGAAGAACTGTGAGATTTCAAATTTTGCAGAACTTTATGATTTATCATACGTTTTGGTTTATCTATTTTAGTTTTAATGAAACAATGGCATATCATCTGAATCAATCTGTCCACATCGTCAAAAGTATTGAAGAATCCAAATGATATTCTTATAGCTCCTGTAGGCTTTCCATTTAATATATCTATTTCATCACCACACTTGTGACCAGAGTTGTACATTTCCTTTATTTGCTTATTTGTCCATTTTAGATGCCTCTGACATGAGCCTGCATTACAGAAACATCCTGTTCTTACACTGATATTGAATAGGTCAGCCATATGCTGAAACTGTATATGAAGGAACATTTTTAAAGGATGAAGTAATAAAAAAATGATACATCGCATTTCTCCTGCTTAATTAAGGTTGTGCTCAGGATTAATTATATTTAATTTAATTTGTTAGTTGTGATCATGGCTCCAATAACTAACTTTTATTTTTATACAATGTACATATTAGAATATATCATTTTAGAAAAACCTTTTGAAATCTTGAATAAAAATTAAATTATGTTTTTTATAATTGACATTTTTAGTGTCTATGTATTCTTTATTTATTATCTTTATTAGTTAACTATTAATTTGATTACATAAGGTGTTATATTATATAGTACATTCTGATATATATTAGCTATAATATTAATAATAAAATTAATGGTTATGAATAGGTATGGATAATTTACCAACTAAATTATATTTTTTAACATTTTCACTATGTAATATTCACACTAAATAATGTTATCAATTCATAGTTTATAGATAACTAGATATCTACTATATGCATGAGGCTATAACAATTTACATAGAGCTACTAATAAATACATATACATAACAATACCTAAGAATAGAATTCCCGAAGTGGCATTTAAAAATTTTGTAATTAAAACAAAATCGAAAATTTAAAAGTTCTAAATTTGAAACAGAATGGTGATTGTGCCAAAATGAGTTACTCTAATATAAACTTAAGTTGTGTGAATTTATCAAGGTCAATTTTAAAATGATCTACATATCTCGAAATAATCACATTTTTTTAATGAAAACTTTTGAATGTGATTTAATTTTGTGAAAACTTAATAGATTTCAAACATACCTCTGAGTACCCAATGTAGGAACCATCTTCTCTTAAAATATTAAATGTTACAATTCCTCCTTGCTTATTAATGTTATCAAATTCAGAATCCATGTAAAGGATTACTGCAGGAACTCCATTTCTATGCTTTAATTTTAACAAATGTTCATACATATCTTTAGCAAGATGGTATGTATGGTGAGAGATTGTTTCCATAACATCATTGTGAATTACTTTAGGTATTAACTTGTACATTACATCAAAACAATGTTTCAAGGCAATAATTGATAGAAAGGAAAGTGTACCATCCTCGAACCTGTATTATCAAAGGTTTTTTTAATGTTTGGGCAAAAAGCATAATTTAATGTTCTAATATTTTGAAATATAATCATTATAAAAGTTGTATTGATATTTTTTATAGACAATAAAAATTCAGAATGACAAATTTTGATAACAATTAAGTAAGACTTTATGGGTTTGGGTCTTTATATCTTTATGAGATTGAGAGAAATTATTTTACAATTTTAATTCATTTTAGTAAATCTGTTATAAAAAAAACTTTTATTAATCTTAAAAATTATATCATCACATTACATGTTTAGGTAATATCAATACACAACAAAAAAATAAAATGTTATATATTTCCTGATAGAAAAAAAAATGATTTTATTGATTGTAAGTATATAGTTGTAATGAAATTAAGATATCATTGAAAAATATTTACCTTTCATGAAAAACTTCTCTTTTTACGTGGTAGTTTTCAGTGCTTAATAGAGCATCTACTGATCCACCACCAAAATATCTCTTCTGGCTCAAAATATGTTGACTATTATTTTTTACTAAAAGTGCTCCCAAACCAGTAGGATATCCGAATATTTTGTAAAAAGATAAACATACAAAGTCTGGCTTAGTTTTGGATAGATCCAATTTATTTGTTGGTACATAACAAGCTGCATCCAGCAAAACAAACCAATTGCAATTTACCTTGCATAAATATTTCTTAAGATAATTGTTCAAGCATCCATTTTTTATATTGTCAATGCAATCAATAGGATATTTGTATCCATTAAAATTACTTTCTGCAGGATATACAAATAATGTATTACCATCTTCTTTGTTTTGCTTTTGTGGTATCTGTGCAGTATTTAACGATGCCAGGAACTCATCCTGAGATATATGAACAATTTCTGCATTCTTATCACTCGCAATTTCTCTTAAACCAATAACAGATGTATGATTCTCTCTTAGATATACTAACGATCCACTATTTGATTCATTATGAGCATCAGCAGAAAACTGGAAAGCTTCAACAGCTAACTTCAGAGACTGAGTTGTTCCTGAAGTAAATATTACTGTATAATTTGATGGATCTGTGTTAAAGTGTTTAAGAACCAAACATCTTATTTGTTCTATGCAGTCTTTGGTATATTTATCTGAATGTGGGTTCATGTATATATTATTTAATAGATCTTTATTTATACTGGCGAGCAAGCTCTCTGGGTATAATGTTGCACCAGCATTATCTAAATAACATCTCTCTGAAACAAAAATAAACTGCGATTGACTGCACATACACATGTTAATTAGTTACCATAATTTTAATATGGCAAAGCTGAAGTTCAGCCACTTTGGCACCCTTGTGCTTGTTGCCTAACGGTTGAGCACCAGAAGCTTTTGCGCCACTAGTCCAGTGAAGCTGTGAAGGCCCATCAGGCCTATTGGCTATACCCTATTGTGTATAGTCAGTGTATAGAAGCATTATAGTGTGTAGTATATAGCAAAAAATGTATACTGTACTACTTAGTTTGTATAGTAATGAGTTCAAATAAAGAAATCACATTCATACGAAGATAATAATAGAGTATTTGTGAAATAATAATGAAAATATAACTGACAGTGGGAAAATTAAATTATTTATTTCCAATGGACTTGTCCTGCCGGGTCCAATTGTGAGTCTAAACCATTCTTGAATTCTTACAAAAAAAGCATTAACATTTTTCTAGACATTTAGGAGTAGTTCAGTCACATACACGCTTACAGAAGAATTATATATATAAAGATTTATATCTTTTGTTGAACACATATATCATCTAAATATGTTGTTACAAAAAGTGCCTTATATGTAAATATATATTTGTACCAGAAACCTTGGAATATAAATTAAGTAAAAGATGTAACAGTGTGGTTTATTAAATTATTTAAATTTATCATAGACAGCTAAACAAAATATTGTTTACACTATAGAAAGTTATGATGCAGAGGATCAGTGGTGTAAATAATATGGAATGTTTAAACAAGTGCAAGTTTCAATTTGTGAAACATAATAAATTTGGTTACAGAAACAATATTTTCACCCACTGATGTTTTCCGCTTAGTAATAAATAATAATTATACTGAAGTTCTAGTTATGAATTCAGTTTGCGAAAATTATCACATTTCATGTCAATGTAATAATGTCAAGGTATTACATGCAGTATTAGACAAAACCTTTATTAGTCTATATTTTAAACTTAATCGGTGTTATTAAAAAAAGTTAAATACGTATTGAACCCTGGCTTTAAAAATGCATTTAAATTATTAATTGCACCACGGTCGCTGAATGGTCACCATCTTGCTCTTTTGTCTCGCTTTGGTTACGTTAGGTTAGACTTGTGAAAAAGGATAATGTGAACTTGCCTCGGGCAAGCGCAGTGCGTTTATTGGGAAACCTTTTTAAACCGACTATTTAATACATATTTAACATTTTTGTAATAACATGGAATAACTTTATATCATTATTAGCTTCTGCCCGCAACTTCATCCATGTGGTATAGTTACTTTGAGTTAATGCTAATACACAGCAGAGAAGTTCTCAAACCCAGATTTTGAAACATTCTTCATTGTTGCTCCGCTCCTATTGGTTTTAGTGTCATGATATATAGCCTATAGCCTTCCTCGGTAAATGAACTATCTAACACAGATAGAATTTTACAAATTAGACCTGTAGTTCCTGAGATTATCATGTTCAACCAAACAAACCCTCCAACTTTATAACATTAGTATAGAATTGGTAACACAATAGTATGCATAATTAAATTTGAATCTGCCAATAAAGTTATTTTAATATAATTGCTGCATTTTCAATTTATTAAGAAGTGAGGTACCTGTACTAAAGAACAGTTTAAAAAAATGTTGGTGGCAAAAACAGTGTAAATACTAGCTACTAGTAAATACAGTGTATATATACTAGCGGGCCCGGCAGACGTTGTCCCACCCCGATTATAAAAAAAACCTTGACAATTATATACTAAAACTTTCCGCATGAATCACTTTATTTAATGGTGAAAATCGCATGAAAATCCGTTCAGTAGTTTTTGAGTTTATCGCGAACAGACAGACAGACAGACTCGGTAGGGGACTTTGTTTTATACTTATTTTTATACTATGTATAATAATGATTGTATTCTGAGAAAATGTATTATTTCCAAGCCAGTTATTTAATAAATGTTTTATACTATGTAATGTTACATATATATATAAAAAAAAATTATATATATACTTGTGTATAAGTTCCGTAACATTTGGAAGTTATAAATATATAATTCCTTAACAAATGGTTTATGTTATATAAACAGAGCAGAATTAATTGAAGTGTTAAAATTAAGTAACAGAAAGTCGGTAATAATAACACTTTAATTTAACTTACCTCCTAGTCGCGTGAATTCGGCAGTTATTTTTCTCATCTGATCATTTTCTATAACGGGGCTTAGTGCAGTCATCTTGTTGGAATATGAATGTGAACCTAATAATAAATATATTTATTTCATAATATTTATTTAATCGTTAGCAAGTAATAAATAGGCAGAAAATAACACACATTCATACGGCTGAGTGATGAAACCATTACTGACGATTGTTTTTAGTACACGTAACGTGTAACCTTGTATACAGCAGGATCGAAGTAATAAATAACTATTTACACACTGTTATCTACTTGTAAAAAAAACGGTACGTAATATTATTGTCAATAATAATCATTGATGTCTTGGCCAGTCTGACATTTAACCACAGAATAATAATACTCCTAGCGGACATTTGACAGTTGACAATATGTACCACCAGAGATAGATATTTGTGTGTCACACAAATAGACTATCACTATTACACATATATATATATATA
>MU158808.1:653748-703440 GCA_015888305.1 Antheraea pernyi | reverse complement strand
TATATATATATATATTATGTCATAGTCCTCGCTCCGTGATAATATATCAAAGGAACCTGTTTATATTGATAATGTACTGTTGGAACACATTGATTTGACAACAGATTTGAACTTGACCTAACCCTTATTTAACTTTTAGAAACAATGCTTCCAACACCGTCATCAAGGTCAATCAGACAGAAAATGTCGAATGACGTGGTGCCTACGGAAAAAAGACATGCAAATCTTGCCTTATTTGCTATACAGTAAATGATAGGTATACCAGAAGTCGGATTCTAATTTTTACATTTGTTTTTTAGTGTGATATACTAAGCATAAAATATTGTAAACGTCACTGTTTATTTAACAAGTGAAAGCGTTACATATATCGAAAATACTGCTACATATAGCGCGACTGTAGTGTAAATTCAGGCGGTTGCTCTGTTATGATAGTACGAGTACAGTTGACAAAATTCCATTCAACGTTTGCATAATCTATATCTATCTATCTATATATATATATATATATATATACGCCTAAGGGTATAAGAATAATAATGTGACGATATATATATATATATAGATAGATAGATAGATATAGAAGAAACTATGTCAATATATGCATTGAAATGAACTCTCGACATTGTCATAGTGTATTTGGCCGCTCCTAGTTTCCTATTACATCACAGTGATACAATGAACAAACACTAACTTCTACTTCTTACTACTAGCTTCTGCCCGCGACTTCGTCCGCGTGCAATAGTTACTTTGGGTTAACGCTTAAATATATATAGCGCTATATATGTATATATATATATATATATATACGCCTAAGGGTATAAGAATAATAATGTGACGACAGTTACTTAGGTAATAGAAACGATCTGCATAAAACTGGTTCTTATTTTCTAAATTCTTCGATTTTAGGTGGATAGCTTCTTCTTCTATTTTATTCGAGCCAACTAGTCTTCTAGCAGAATATTACTGCCATTGTTGACAACCTCAATTGTGAGTAACGATATTACAAGTTTCTTGATATAATTTCAATGAACTAAAAAGATGGTGGCCATCTTGTTAGAACTTTCCTGGGAATTTTTGTGGCAAGTCAGAATCCATGCTCCGTGGTATTATTTCCGATCCACTTCACTTGTGCACAATAACCAAACTATATTACGTAAAGCACTACCAACATTACACAATATAGAGCCAAATAACACAATTATATAACAATTATGGATAAAATATAAAGACCACTACATGGCATTCCAAGATCCCGCCTAAAATTGCCCGCGTATATTCATTTTGGTGTACTTACTTACAGAAATCAAATAACTCTACAATTTGAATATCATTTTATTCTGTGAATGGCACTAAAAGAAATATTTCTAAGGAGGATATAATTAATAATGACAGCGCAATGATTCTAATTAATGATCATCCAAAACATGAAATAAATTTTATGCTTACCGGAAGGGGGTATAATATTTACTAAATCAATTATGTTGTACATGGATTTTTCTCTAAACAGCAGCTCATTGTATTTTTATTTCACTCAAAATCATTTTGATTCGTATTTATTATTTTAAATTAAATTACGATGCGTACTTCTGTACACAAATAGTAAACAGGGTTGCTGTTTATTGCGGACATATTCTTATGCAAAAATAGCAGAGAATTTATTAGCAGGTACTCATTCGGCTACGGGTTGCTGTGGACTGGAAGGTTTATAAATTTATAGAGTAAAATGTGGAACAACTAAAACAATATCGCTAAGTTGCTTAGTAATATTACAAATGCGAATGTGAGTGTGTTTATTTCTTACGTTTTCACACCCTAACTGCTCAGCCGATCATCATAAAATATTGAATACATCTTGCGAATAGGAAAGGACATAACGTAATTTTCATTGCTAAAAAAGTGTTGTTCCCTAGAGCAGGGGTTCCTAAACTTTAAAGATAATGCAATACCAACCAAATATCTTTTATTTTATAGAATCTCATAACAAATGATTACAAATCAACACTGAAATTTATATAAGAACAGTTTTTTTAAGCATTGTGTAATTGAAACACATCCTTAACTTAAATTTGTAACCGTGGTATTATTTGATAGCTAATCTATACTTAATATTATAAAGAGGTAAAGTTTGTGACATTGTGAGTTTGTGACGTTGTAAGGGGTAATCTCAGGAACTACTGGTCCGATTTGAATAATTCTTTCAGTGTTATATAGCTCATTCATCGAGAATGGTTATAGGCTATATATATAATCACGCTAAGGCCAATAGGAGCGGAGCAACAATAAAAAATGTTTTAAAATCGGGGCTTTTTTTCCTTTTCAGAACTTCCGCTGCGTCTTAGCCCAAAATAACTATTCCACGCGTACGAAGTCGTGGGCAGAAGCTATTAACTAATTATATTATCTATACTAATATTATAAAGAGGTAAAGTTTGTGACGTTGTGACGTTGTAAGGGGTAATCTCAGGAACTACTAAACCCATTTTAAAATTCGTTTACCAATATAAAGCCACGTTATCTATGAGTGTCATAGGCTGCATATCATTACGCTAAGACCAATAGGAGCGGAGCAACAATGAAAAATGTTTTAAAATCGGGGTATTTTTTTCTTTTGAGAGCTTCCGCTGCGTCTTAGCCCAAAATAATTATTCCACGCGTGCGTAGTCACGGGCAGAAGCTATTAACTAATTATATTATCTATACTAATATTATAAAGAGGTAAAGTTTGTGAGGTTGTAGGGGGTAATATCTGGGAAGTCGGAGAAAAATGGTCAAACGAAAACGTTTCTTACGAACGCTGCTTTCATTATGAGATATATATGATTGAGTTCTAGAGAAAAGTTGTAGCGTGATAATGCCTATTACCGCCAAACGAAGTGGGCACGGGTCAGCTAGTAATAAATAATTTTGGCGGAACCCTGGTGTCTTTTCTACGAAACACCTAGGTTCTGCGGAACCCAGTTTGGGAATCACTGCCCTAGAGATAGATCACTGCTAACGCTGGAGCCACGAGTAAAAAATGTAAGTAATACTGGAAAATTTGGCACTCGGTGCTATTCGGTTTTTATTTCAATTTCTATTATTTTAACTCTTGCAAGCTCTGCAGAGACCGTTGGTTAAAGTTTTTCCATCTTTTGCGGTACGTATTTGGTAAAGTATATACATCATTCATATGTGAAGCGTGTCTAAATATTAGCATTAGTCTAAAAAAACATTAGGTTTTTAAAATTCTGTTTATGATTACAGCGTGATAAGGATTTTAGGAAGAATACTAATTAGTTACTAGTTAATGAAATAGTTTTTCATAAACAGTTTAACTATTAATCGTTACTAGGTATGAAAAGAGGTCGTATATGACATGCTTACAAACCTTAAGTAAGTTTTATCTGTGAAAGGTCACAGACTACCTTCGACAGGCATCTCCTTGCTAAATTGCGTTACATCAATTTAATTATTGCTTTTATGGAGGGCTTTTAGTAGCTTTTAGTAGCAAGCGGCGGGCGGCATGATCGATTCCTCTTAAGTGAATTGATGTACACCGTGGTGAATACTCACTTTACTTCTTTGCACACTTACATTGTGTACACCGTGGACTTTAAAGAAGTAAAGTCTATCGTTTGTTTTTGAGTACAAATAAAAATAAGTGTAGTTGTTTCATTTTTTCCTTTTAATAATTTAAATATAATAAATACAATATTTTAAGCAAGTTTTAACTATTTAAACATACCTACCTCTTACTCATTCGTTCACAAAATGTTAGTTAAAGACTTATTTTGTATCTATATGTCTATTTAGGGGTTTTGTGTCACATAATAATTTTTGGTATTCATCCGATCGTGCAGATGAAGGATTTTTCGATGCATAGAGCATACATGTTTATTTATTTGGTATGCTTTGTAACCCAGCATGAATTTTAACGCAGAATGTGTTGGATTTGTTAGGAGGAAGGGATATAGTATATATTTTTAATCACAGTTTATTTATACATATTTTTTATCGTATCATCACTAAATTGAATGAATAATTTGTTCATGAATATAAATCAGATATTTTGGAATATTTGCAGTGTGATTTTTTTTTGGCTTAGATAGCCACATTATTAATATTTTACTTGTGTAACAAAAAATTTAAGTTTATTAGATACTATCTGCCAATCCCGGCTTCTGTACTGGTGTACTAAAGAAGAAAATGAAAGCAAATGTTCCGTTTATAGTACAACCATGTAATTAAATAAAATGGCAACTGAACAACTGAACGTAAATCTGTCAATTCTGTCGATATTTTTTTAAGATTTCCCTACTGTCTTCTATCTCTCTTACTCGTTCGTTTTTATTTGGAAATGTATTAATCAAAATTGTTAACTTTTTCGTACGATTTTTCAAACATTTTCTTTTCTTACAAACATTCTCCTGGAAATTATCTACACGCAACAAAAATATTATTAGCAAAAAAGATATAGCCATTCAAAAGGTATCCGTTTATGTACGCATATTCTGCAATTAATTTTTATTTGTATAGATTGAACTATGTATATTTTAATATTATTCAAGCTTGAGTCTAGCCAAGATCCGTCTAATTAGATTAATATTTAGCTGTATAATTTATATTTACAATATTTTTGTCTTTTCCAAGAACAAGTTACCTATAATTTCTAAT
Organism: Antheraea pernyi; assembly: GCA_015888305.1. Taxonomy (NCBI): domain Eukaryota; kingdom Metazoa; phylum Arthropoda; class Insecta; order Lepidoptera; family Saturniidae; genus Antheraea; species Antheraea pernyi. The sequence continues at coordinate 698,787 of MU158808.1, read as the reverse complement.
TCTTCAAAAAGAAACCATTACATTAACATTGTGTGAGATATTTTACTTGGACGATTTTATGGACTATAATTATTTTGTAATAGTCGAATATTGATAACACATAAAATTACAACTGTAAAAAAATATCACTTATTTTTCATAAAATAACTCTTGGCTCTAGGACTTTTGCAGAAGTATCGATTAAAACCGTTTGCTGTGCCATATACATAAACAAGTATCTAATAATAGTCATCACTAATTGTAAAATTTAGTAAAAATAGCAAAAATACAAACAAGAACAAAGCATAAACGAAAGAACAAAGCATAAACGAAATGCTTTTCGTAACTAAATTTTCAATGAGAATTAAATCTCTAGGTATATTACTGTTGATCGCATAGAAATATTAATATCACAAATCGTAAGTATTAATAAAGATATAATAGCTAATTATGACATACCTTTATTAGCTCTGAGCTCTAGTTTTAATGACACGGTTTCATTCGCACCCTTATACTACAGACGAGTTCAGGATCAATACTAACCGTTGCACATAAAAACTTTAATGCATATACTACCATTGTATCGATATTTTCGCATGCCATAGGGCTCGAACAAACAATAATAACCTTGGCACGACTCCGCAGTAATTGGTCTGATTGATATAAATGATCAATTATCTCGCTGAATGCATCAATCCGTTTGTTTATAAATATTAGGAAATAATAATTGATCAATATTTTTATAACAACGTTTCGTTGAGTGTTTGGCTAATAACCGTTTGTGAAGTCTGTTAAAATAATAAACATGTCTTATATGTATGTACACAGTTTATTTAATTATAGCTTAATGTTATTGTTTATTAGTGGGAACAAGAAGCTATACGCTAATAGCGTTCCATTATGTTAAACTCTGTGTCCTGGGTCCTAGTTCGAATTCAATGAATAACTGGTGTTATATTTTATTAGCTGACTAGCCGACCCGTGCCCACTTCGTTGTGCGGTAATAGGCATTATCAAGCTACACCTTTTCTCTAGAACTCAATCATATATCTCTCATAGTTAAGGCAGCATTCGTATGAAACGTTTTCATTCGACCATTTTTTCTGCTACTCCCCAGATATTACCCCCTATAACCTCACAAACTTTACCTTTTTCTAATATTATTATAGATAATATAATTAGTGAATAGCTTCTGCCTGCGACTTCGTACGCGTGGAATAGTTATTTTGGGGCTGAGACGCAGCGGAAGCTCTCAAAAGGAAAAAATACCCCGATTTTAAAACATTGTTCATTGTTGCTCCGCTTCTATTGGTCTTAGCGTGATGATATATAGCCTATGACACTCACAAATAACGTGGCTTTATATTGGTAAAAGAATTTTCAAAATTCTTTCGATTACCCCCTACAACGTAACAAACTTTACCTCTTTATAATATTAGTATAGATACACGCGACATCGTCTGCGTCGTTCAATTGATTTGTTATATCCCAAAAGGCGATATATCGCAATTAGGCAGCGTTTTCGACGAAAGCTCCCAGGCGGCTTGACATTTTATAACACTTCCAATAATTATCGTTATATTTCAACCGATTGACAAAAAATCATGACAAATCCATCTATCTATTAATGAAACCGTATGAAAATTCGTTTAATAGTTTTTGAATTTATCGCGAACAGACAGACAAACAGACACTGCGAAGGATTTTGTTTTATAATATGTAGTGAAAATAAAACAAGAAGCACATAGACAACAACTTAAATAAATGTTTTTTTTTTGTTATAAAATGTCCCATATACTTTTAGCAAAAAGTAGTTATTTTGACATTACAAATAGGCACTTTAATTTTATTTAAGTGTATATATATTACATATTGGCATAATTCGTACATAATTAGAGATGGTAACAGTGTTAATAAATTAGTAGATCTATTTAACACAAGTGTTCAGAAACATAAATGCGTTCTAGATTCCAGCTTTTTTGATTTTTAACCTCCTTCTTCGGATCATATTTTCTTAAGGAAAATGAAAATTTTCTTATAGATGCGGAAACTTGTAAATGGCCTTCGTTTATGTTGAAATATGTAATGTAATTTTTTTGTCAACCTGTAAGTTTCCCTAAGAATTTAAAATAAAATAAAATTACACATGAATAAAGACTGTATTGTTATAATGTGACTGGTGAATTGGTCATTGTTATGTTTTCATAAGGATTTAATTTGTCAGGAAATGAAGGCTTTGTTCGAAATTTCTCCTATTTTACGTAATATATTGATTTTGTATGATTTTTGGTAAGAAAATACTCCGTTAATAGAGTAATCTTTTTATCGTGATTGGGATATTGTATGTACTCATTTATAATTAAATGTATTCCTTAGTATATATCTCTTTGTATATAAATAAAATGAGAGGAATTCCGTTGTGCGCCAATCACTCTAAAATACTGGATAAAAGATCATTTTAGTTTTAAGTCTTAGAGATTTAGCCCTTATCTAAAAGAAAAATTACCACGATTTTTTCAATTAATACAAGGTATTAAGAAACTATTGTTTTTTTATAAGCACTACAAAAGACTAAACAACTTTTGTAATATAAATATACTTTTACTCTTTATATAAAATATGATATTAAGATAATAAATACCGTAGACAAAGTCATGGAAAACAGCTAGTTATTCATAAACACATCTATTTTAAAATTTACTCTTTATAATTTAGAGGCATTAGTGTAACAAGGCGGTGGGTGCTATTCGTCTCAGCAGACATTTTTTGATTGCAGCAATTGTTTTTTATAACAAATAAGAATAATGTTATACTCTAACATAAAAAAATTAAATAATTAAACTTGTTCCACCTACAATTTGAGCAATAAAAATAAGCACAAAACTAACTGGTTTAATGTAAAGGAATCGGTGAATTTTGTTTCGTATGTTCTAGCGCCAACTGTCTATAAGGCGTTAATTAGGATCATAATAAAAATATTACACCATTGAGACAAAATTTTAATATGTTAATTATGATGTGCTACTATTATGCCGCTCGCCACTTTCAACACACCAAAGGTTTTTAGTGCATTGAATACAGCATCAAATCGCGTTTACTGCATTAGCGTTGTTCTATTCCATAGTCCGGTGAAGCTGTTAAGACCTTGCTTGGTCAATAGCGTAGTCAGTTCGAAAAAAAAAAGTTGTTCTATTCTGTGCGCCACTCGCAGTCAACATATTATATAACACTTTGATTTGACGTGTCATATTTATTTCGCAGGTTATGCCAATGGACTAATTCAATGCCAAAGTACACGATTTCATAGAACTAAATGAAACCATGTCTGTGGGATGCACCACTATAACGTCACAAGAAACGATCAGTTCAGAGTATTTTGTTATTTATTTTCATTTATGTTGTAGTAATTAATATTACTCATATATGTATCATATTTTGGGGTAAAACTGTATTATATGTAGTAGCTAATCGTTTAATTTCAAACTTCTAAGGCTAACACTTATTTACGCAGACCCTACATTATCGCAGCTAGAGTGAGAATATTTAAGTTGTTAATGGCTGCCCTCAGGAACCCAGGAGTCCGATATTTCTGTCATTGTCTATAAAGCTATACGTAGCAGTACAATTATATGGATTATATGCTTATTTGCTATTGCATATAAATTAAAAAAAAACTTATCACATTCTTAACCTACAGAATAACCTTGCTAAGTCTATACCATCCATACGCCTACACAGGGAAGTCAAAATTCACTAGACGCGTCTACTAATAAAAATTTTCAAATGTATGATTATTCTTTCATACACGAGAATAATCTAGTAAATGGTGACAGTGACGTTAGAGAGCCCAGACTATAAAATACGAGGGGTTACAATTCATTTTACAAAGTTAGTCCTCGATCTTTACCTTTACCTCGCCTCACCTTAATCTTGGCCTTATAACTGTAAAACATATTTTATTTATATGACGCATATATTATGACAGTGACCTTTAAGGAGATATACACCTTGATACTTGTTCAATGCTTTTTTCTATTAATATATATTAATAACAAAATTGAGTGAAATTTTGAATAACAAGGAAAGGAGTTATCTGAAAGTGATTTCTGTTCATCAATATTCATCTCGTAAATGATTGCGGTAAAACTTATATCTTTCGCAATTAAACATTGAAATGTTACAAAAACTATATAGGTAAGCATACCTTCGAACAGGTTAATCTGGTTTAATGAGACGGGGTTTTATGATAATTCAAATTTTCCATGGTTTCTTACTGCGAGTGATATTTTGATCGGTATCGACGGTTACACGTTAAAACTGAGGTCGCAGTTTATCCTAGGCGCTTGGTGGCCGGTATTCGGCATTGACTGACTGGCACGTAACACTACCGCATCGTAAATGTAGTCTTACAAATTAAACGCTATTTTCGTGTGACCAAGACAGACGTAAACAAATATGAAATTCGAGTACTATAGTCTGGTACGCTGTATCATTTTTATGAATTATTTTTGTGACGTTCAGTGTATAAGGACATTGAGAACTTTAAAGTTGAATAAAGTCAGTGATAACTCAGACGTGTTTTTGAATTCGTTTCAGTTAATAAAAAAATATGGTTATGTGGCGAAAAAGTATACGGTTGTGACTGAGGATGGATACAATGTGGATTTGTTTAGGATACCGGGTTCCGGACCGCCTGTGTTGTTAGTGCACGGGATAGGTGACAGTTCCGATTGTTGGCTAGTCTTGGGACCATCAGACTCTCTGGCGTATTTACTATCGGATTTAAATTACGATGTTTGGTTGTACAACGCAAGAGGAAATAAGTACAGTAAAGGCAACAAGCGAAATCTATCACAGAAACAATACTGGAATTTTAGTTACGAAGAAATGGGTTCACAAGACTTACCCACGGTTGTTGACTTTATACTCGCCGAAACGTCTCATTCCAGACTTACTTACATCGGTTTCTCTCAGGGAACTACGATATTTTTCGTCATGTGCAGCTCGAAACCTGAATACAATGCGAAGATAAAAAAGGCTTTCCTGTTAGCACCGATCGCAACAATAAACGACATAAAACATCCGCTAATCGATATATTTACAGAAAATATAGATGTAATTTCGACATTTTTGGACGACATCGGTGTATACGATATTTTTTCAGATAATGTATTAATTAATTTATACCACGCACATGTATGTCAAGACGGATCACCGAAAAAGATATTGTGTGAGATTGAATATTTAATTAACTTCGGCTTAAAGAATATAAGTAATTTAAATATAAATAGACTTCCAGCAATTACTAGTCATATTCCAGCCGGCGTCTCAACTAAAACATTTGTTCATTACTTCCAAAGTTATACAACTGGACTGTTCGCGCGATTTGATTATGGATCGAAGAGTAATCAGATTGTGTACGCGTCTATGGCACCTCCGAAATATAATTTGTCATTAGTAAGTACCCCAGTGATCTTGTTTGTCAGTGCTGCAGATTCGTTCAGTACAGTTCATAACGCTGATCGCATTGTGAGAGTGCTTCCGAATGTTGTTAAATATAACTTATTAAATGAGTCGTTAGATTTCACTCATTTAGAATTCGTGTATGGAGCTAGAGTGCGGACTTTAATTAATGATCGCATAATTGACGATTTAAATAGTTTATGATTATTAAAATCTTTGTATTCCCGTAAGTGTTGTATAGTGGTATAAAAGTTTACAGTTTTTCCAATATAGAGATCTTGTAGTCAATGATTGTTTTTGTGTTTTTGTTCTCCTCTGCAAGGTCAAACTATAAAATTAGGAAATATATAATATAATTTGAAATGAAAATTATGATAGTGCAATTTAACCATCCATCTGACATAGATATGTATATTTTATGAGAAGTGCAATCTCGAGACTCTATTCTCTTCGCATTAACGATTTATTATCTACCTTTATTCCACTATGTATACAGTTTAAATTAACGTATCATTGGATACGTAATGGATATGTAAAATAAAAATATAGCATATTTTTCTTTATTTTGGTAAATGTTTTTACTGTATTTTGTGATATAGGTATTACTAGCTTTTGCCCGCGATTTCGTTCACGTCAATGTAGATTTAACCTACACCTAGGGACCGGTATTTTTTATGAGTGAAAGGTAACCTATACTTTTTACTGTACCTCTTACAACGTGTACTCAAAATTTGGTGATGGTGAGTATAGTTGTTAAGCATGAAATCGTAACAAACAAACGAGCTCACAATCGAATTTATAATGTTAGTATAAGAATTTAAGAAATTATAGATAATTTACCACAAGGTTAAGATTACTGTAAGTATTTGTTGATATTATTAACCTTTAATGCCAAATTCAAGGTAACAAAGTATGTAAATAGCAAAGATATTCTTTAAAATATACGGGTACAAATGATGTTACTGAGTTTTTTATTTCATATCGTCCAAATGTCTAGGCACTATAAGCCAATTTATTCAGTGGACCTCTTCATTGAAATCAAATATTACACTTTTGTACTAAAGAATATGTATTTATATTTGTACATATAGTCAGTTTTAAATAGTAATTAAAATTTAATAACTTTGGAATGTGGTTTTTATTTTTAGATTCAGATACGTTTGTTAAAACTTTTTTATATAAGTTAGCATTTAATTATAATCTATTTGATGATGCTGTGATAGAAGGTGATCTCACGCCGTGCCTAGAGATACTATTGATTCTGAAGTACCGCCAATATGAGGGCTGTAACAAAGCGTGCGATAATGTTCTACTACGCAAGATGTGCCATTCACTTCTTCGTTATTATATAAACTATGTATTTTTCTATTATGTAGATAGTTAAGTGTAACTAAGCAAATAAATGCTATCATTGCGAATAAAAAAATAACCCATTAGAGCACCTAATTCGCAAAAGCGAGCCATTAATATGCAGTGAACACTATTCTGATAAAATTGTTAGTATTAAAGTTATAACACCAAGATTAAGGCAAGGAAAAGTAATTCTGAGATACAATATTGGTCATGGCTGTGACCATAAAACCTGAACAAGGTTAAAATCATTCCGAACGTCTATGTAACGCTGACTCCGGTAAAGAACGGAAATATTTTAGTTAAGATTCTTTATAATTAAGTTTACCTGAGATAAAGTGTCTCGTTCAATAGGTTCAACTTAGGGACAGACGTAAATCGTAGAATTTAACTTGGTTGGATAACGATTAGGAAGCCACATACTATGTGTCCTTCTACATTACCTCCAGGCCTTAAGACGAAAGTCTTTAATTAGTGTATACATTCAGTGGTCACTTAAGGAACTGAGACCTGGTCGTCAGTAAAAAGCACAAGGTCATTCATAGAGCGATCGAGGAGTGCTATGCTATGCTAACTATATTATGGAATCATAAATAAGGAGACACGTAGAGGTTTAGTCATCCACATAGCCCTTAGAATTAGCAGATTGAAGTAACTGTGGAAATAGGAAATTGCTGTAAAATAGATGGTCGATGGAACCGAAAAGTTTTTGAGTGGCCACCAAGCGTAAGAGAATGCAGTGTGCGTAGATTCACCACAAGATGAATCAACGACCTACTAAAGGTTACGGGTGGTTGCGAACACCACTATAGCGAATAAACTGACGATTTTTGAGAGAGGCCTATTCAATAGTGGTGATCTTCTGGCTAATTGGAAAGGTAAATATGATGCATTATTAAGAATAAATGTATTAAATTTAGGTAGTAATATTCTATCTGAGGTCTGTTTTAGGAATCAAAAAACATTATATAAGGCCATTTGTAATCAGTTTTTTAAGAAACATCTTTTCAGACTTAATTTATTATCGCTGTGGATATATAATGTGATTACTATATAAGTGGTTGGAATACACTTTCGACATATTTTGCTTGCTTGTTTATTATGAAAGAGAAGTAAGCATTGCATAAAAACAAGTTTATTCTATAATATCAAATATTAACAATCATTTTACGAAGTGCAGCTTCACTCAGTGAGCCTGTTCTACCGTCTGTATCATGGCGAGTGTTCTGAAGAGTTATTCAAATTAATCCCTTCCTCTCCTTTTCACAACCGAACCACGCACGCCGCTCTTCAGAGCCACAGTTTTACGGTCACTCTTATCTGGGCATGAACTAAAAAGTTCGCTATATCTTATTTTTGCCGTACCGTGAAGCTATGAAACAATCTCCCTGCTAGTGTGTTCCCTCCTTCCTATAACATGGGGTCCTTCAAGCGCAACGTGAAGAACCATTTACGCAGGCCGGCATGACAAAGACGACCTCCGGAGGAGGGCGTATCTCTCGGTGGTCGCAGTTGTTTTTGGATTGTACTGTGCTTACCATCAGGCACAGTGCCGTCACTTTGCTGTGCTATAATTTAAAAAAAATGTTCGTTCACTTTTAAAATCCTGGAGCTTTTCAATATCTTTTACAAAAATAATTTATGATTTGGTGCTTTATGATTAAGTACCTAGAAAATTTTATCCCACTAACACAAAATCACCCTAAGCTTCACCTTCTGAACGAGTTATAACTTTTGTCAAGTTTGCATCTTTCATTGTGGTTTGAATTTGAGTGTCGTTTAACATTCCAGCTTTTAACATTTCTAAGCTTTTATCTTTTGAAATATATTTGAAGTATTTTCTATTCTTGTCCAACGCTTTGTTTGACAAATTGTTTCAGTTCATATAGAGTAGCGGATGTTATATTTTTATCTTTAACAAAGGAAAATAAGGATTCTCTCAAAGAGCATAATACATATTGATCGCACTGGATTGCTCTACTGTCCTACAGATACATAAAAAAACTTATTTCGTATATTCACTTTGCTGGCTAAGTAAGAAAATGACCAATGTTAAATGAACATAAACTGGCCATTGATGTTCATGGTTATTAGATTTTTGCAGACTTAATTAAATATAATGATACATTTATTGTGCTATAATGTGTGCTATAAAAGGCATTTTAAATTACTTTTTCAGCTATCATGAATATCACGAAGTGACAGAAACGCAGGAAGTACCGGGGTGTAAGGAGTGTCAAATAACAACATAAGACTTGAGACATCCAAGCCAACCTCACCTGCACGTGGTGCACCCTGCTGAATAACGAACGAGGTAATGGCGAAAGCGGGGTGGTAGGGTTTTACAGCCTGACTGGGTCGCAACCACCGTGTATATGGCGAAAAAGCCCGTCATAGTGATTCGCTTCTGCGGGTCGCGTTTCGGGATAAGCGTGTGCATATCCAGCTATTCGCAGGCTGGCATGACCATCAGGCATAGTGCAGTAATTTTGCCGTGCAACAATAAAAAAAAAAGCGCGTTCTCCAGTTTTGTTAAATAAATAATAAGGATTTCTGGCAGCTATACGAAGTGAAATGTACGAGGATTTTATATGCAACATGTACGCACGAAATAAATACGCATAACGCGCATTTTAACAACAAACCAAACCACTGGTGGAATGTCAATTCGATACCCGAATGTTCGAATTCTGGCATGCACCCACGAATTTTCGGAATTCGCGTACATTGACTAGATAATAAAAATTATTATTAATATCGGCTGACGGTAAACGAGAATCTTGTGAGGAAACCTGTACCTGAGAAACGTGCTTGTAATACCACTGTTTGTGAGAATATATAGAGATGTGGTTTTCTCGCAGTTTGAAATCGCTAATACTTGGGCCGGCGTGGTGTTTATGCCCATAATTTTCTTCGAGAAGAGGCCTATGCCTCTGGGCCGCAGATAAATAGATGTAAAATAACTAATTGCTGTAATATAATGTTATAATAATAAAAAAAGATAATACACTCTTTAACGATAAATATTTATTGTGTGCGCCAAAACCGTTATCATTTGACAAAGTTAATGTTCCTCGTTCAGTTTTATACATCAACAGTTTCAACCTGTTATCAGGATTGCAATTCGAACATTTTCAATATTCAATAGATAAACCGTAGAATAACATTTTATAAATATCGTTCGGCGCTCGTACATAATTGAAAAGCGGCTCGTGTACACACACATTCGTAGAACTAAAAGTAAAACAAACGTACGCAGGTACGGAGGGCCAAAAATTAAAAAACTCGGTCCGACCGAGCCGCTGTGTCGCGAGCAGACGCCCTGTTGAAATTGCCTCTATACACTCAATTTAACATGGAAAACACTTTGCTTTGTCCAGGTAATGAACGCCGCTACTACGTCTGGGACAGTTAACAGGCTCTTCATTTACCTTCACATACGCATGATTACCGCTGTCAATAATATGTATAATAACAAATATTCGTGATTATAATACGATCTTAAAATTATTACGCCTTACGTATTATATATATCGTAATCATAATATTAATATTAATAAACCGGTATTAATGTAAAGGAAAGCAATGATGGATTTAACAATTTTATACTCGGTAATTAATGTAATATGACCGCATAGCTTAAAATTTACATAAAATCAAACGGATCACCCGATTATACAACATTCTTATGCAACACATTTTTTATGAATAATTGTCAATATTTAATTTAATAACTAATCTTTATAGCCGTATAAAAAGTAGCGCTTTTGAACAGAGTTCGTAGAATCTAATATTTATGATAGCAAGATATTCAATATTTGATATATTATATCCGTTTAACCATACAAAGTCCTCGATTATTATGTGCATATTTTGATAAAAACAATGTAATTATTACAGTACATTTACATGTACAGCTATTAATTAACTTGGAGTTTATTAGCGTTTATTAAGCGACTAAATAGTTTAGGATTTATGATTAAGGATTTTGTATCGCTTACAATTACATTTTTAAATAGATCGCTAAAAAGATGATTTGTAAAATTATTACTTAGATTAAAATAAAAAGTTACTAAAAGTAAGAGAAAAACAAGAAGTTTTATTTGCTTAAAATATTTTCTATAAGGTCACGTATTAAACAGCACATATTCTTAAAATAATAATGATTATTAAATCTTAATTCTAAAACTACTAATTGCTACTTCTTACGTAAATATATGACGTAACAATATTAACGTCACTAACTTCAAACCTTAAACTATTTGAATAATATAATTAATTGAGGAATATAATCCTCCAAAAAGTTTGAGAATCTATACTTTTTATTTAACCAATGTTGTAAACATCAGTTTGGCACTTAACCTTAAATGAGTATGATTGTTTTAACACCTTTGTCGATTTAGTGTCATCCATATACTCGTAAATTGAAGATTGAGAAATACGAATATGGTTTGACTGATGACCATGGAACTGTAACTAACTTTCGTTTGCGGTCTCGCTGGCTTTAATATAGGTTGTTGTGCTTTGTCGATAATAAAGATACGATAATATAGAACGATAATATAGAAACGTCATAAGCGCTTCGACAGCGCCTTGTTAAAACTTGGCTAGATAACTAATTTTAAAGTTAACGATTTCGCAGATGGTTGTTAATTTGATATAATTCAAAGTAATGAGAATAAATTTACTAGCTGTGCCCGCGACTCTGTCCGCGTGGAACCTAGTGTAGAAAAAACTGACTAATAAAATTGTCTGAATGTACTAAGTCCATTTACTTATCTACTCTTCTCTCGTACTTTTGATAGAGTGAACCGATTTTAATGAAACTAACACTAAATGTTACTCGAGGATATTTACTTTATGATTTTCTTGAGGCTTTATCGTAAACGCAGTACTTTAGCAGTGATACGTGTTCATAATAAATAATAGTTTAAAAAAAAACTAAAAAAACACGCTTTAATAAAAAATCCAACTAAATAATAGAAAATAAAATTTAATAAATTTGGATTAAGTATAGTGTAAATTAGAAATAAATGTATATTTTTGTAAAAAGTGACAAAAAAATGATAATGACCTCCAGATATGAGTAAATTTTAGTTTCTGTTTTTTAGTTGGATTTTTTATGAAAGCGTGTTTTTTTTTGTTTTTTTAAACTATTATTTATTTTTAATTTTTTAGTTAATTTTTTAATTTCGGATTATTGCATTGTCATCGACTTTTGACAGGTGTGCAAAGTTTGAATTAAATCTGATCGTTCAAAGTAGGACAAAATCGAGCTCAAAGGGGTCGGTTACATACATACGTAAAGGTGAAGCTAATAAAAGCGTGATAAAAACAGACAGACAGCCATTTCTAAAAATGATTGACATGTATTGTATTACTTATTCCAAGACACCTGCAACATTCTTTTTCACAAAAATGTAAAAAATTATACGTTAGATTAACATTTTTATTATACGTATAGATATAGATAATATTATTTATTTTATCTTAATAAGAAAAATGAATAATATAACTTGCGATTACATATATGTTAATAGTATTATATTTTAACGAACTCGCGTTAGAATATAATCAATATTTATTAACCGCTTTAAGACATAAACGTGAAACGAAACGGAGTGTACCTACTATTCGTATTTCACAAAATATAAGATCCCTGGTGATTTAGATCCATCCAAGATCGTATGCATATAGATAAAATGTCGTGAATGTAAATATAATATCAGGTTGCATTGTGAGTGAGTTTCCCGATGTTCGAGTTTTATTCTGTGTTTGAGGTGTCGATTTGTTCGCTTTTGTCGATTGTCACGTAGTAATTCTATCGCTATGTTACATATACTGGGTGACTGGTTACTCGTTAGCAATATTTTTACAAGATACTCAGTACTTGATACTCGTACTAAATCAATTTAAAAAATAGGTGCTTAATATTTGACCGGATTATTTAGAAAATACAAAAATTATTGTCAATCCTATACCAGTCTATGTTAAAGCACAGTGTCAATGACCGTCGGGTGTAGTAAAAGTGAAGTGAAAGTGAAGCCAACCAACCAGTAAAGGATATTTTTTTCAAGTTTGAACAAACCAAAGGGTTTATTATCCGTTTTAATATCGAAGGTTATAAACTCCAGGACGCCGCACGCAGGTTTTGTCACCGGTCATTCAACCTAGGCTTATTTAAATTTGTACCCATACTTTTGAGAGTCTTAGAATAAACTTTAACTTTGGTTCTCTTTGTTTTTTATTAGTATTTGTTTTGATATTATTATTTTATGTGTTGAATGTGACCATGAACTATTACACGATTGAAGGTGGTCACTATTAAAACGATCACGGTGTATATTATAACTATCTAAAATAAACACATACAACCGAACATAGTAACCGCCTCCTTTTTCGAAGTCGTTTAAAAAGAAAGTCCTCTGTCAGTTTATCTGTTCGCGATAAAGTCAAAAACTATCATTTTCATGTCGTTTTCACAAGTAGATAGAATGATTCATGGGGAAGGTTTACGTATAATTTGTCAAGGTTTTCATTTTATTATCGGGGCGGGACAACGTCTTCCGAGCACGCTAGTTATCTACCCGTAAAAGTCCCGTGAAAGTCGGTCCAACCAATTAGGAGATAGTAGGATATTGCGGACGATATCTTGAGTAACAAAATAAAATAGTCTAAGTTACTTCTTATAAGGAGAGTTATCTGCCAGTGAAAGTCCCGTGAAAATCAGTTCAAGCATTACGGATATTCCACTGCAGCCGAAGGCGAATAAAAAACCTAAATTACTTTTTATGAGGTCTGCTATCTACCAGTGAATACCCCGTGAAAATCGGTCCAACCATTTTGAAAATAGCCATGCGGACGAAACCGCGGACAAATAAAATATAATATGTCAACCGCTATAATTTCGGTTATCTGGCAGTAAAAAGTAAAATTCCCGTTAAAATAGGTCCAGTCGTTTTGGAGATTACCCGCAACAAACAAACACAGAAAATATACTAATATAAAAATATAGACAAAGTATAAAGACATGTTTTTTTTGGATATTTGTAGCCATATCCATTCATCAAAAAATTGTTATTTTAATTGTACATACACAAACTTTATTTTTATAATACGTAATAGAGAACAAATAAAAAATTAGAAATAAAAGTAGTATAAACTTTTTGCATAGGAAAACAAAATAAACTTCGAAAATGTTTGCGATAGAAACTTACCACGTTACCATGGCAACGTATATAATAGTAACGCTAACGAAATCTTGAAAAAAATTGTTTTATGATTATGAAGACTAATAAGATAATGATGGATAAAATAATGTACGACATATTATATAGAAGATTTGGCGCTTATGCCTTTATTGTAACTTGGACATGGAAGAAAACTGATTAAAGGATATATAAGAAATACCTATATTGACACCTTCAGAATTGGCAGTATGGATTCATTCCTTTGCCTGTCCTATTGAACGAATATTATTACTGTTACTAACGAAATCTCTCAAAAGGAAAAAAGTGCCCGATTTTGAAACATTCTTCATTGGTGCTCTGCTTCTATTGGTCTATATATAGCCTTCCTCGATAAATGAGCTATTTAAAACCGAAGGATTTTCTCAATTCGGACTGGTAGTTCCTGAGATCATCGCGTTCAACCAAACAAACTCTTCAGCTTTATATATTAGTATAGATTTGTAGAAATAATCGTATTAGTGTCTCATTAGTGTTCAAAATAAAAATCGAAAGTACTCTATTCAATTTAGGCACTGAGAAGGCACTTTTGAACGTCAAAACTACCACCAGCTTGGAAAACAAATCGGATCGAGGAGAACCGGCAAGAAACTCGATCTGGTTTATCTTTTCACTATACATAACATAGCACAACATATTTTTATAGACATGTAGAATTGCATTCGTTTTTGACGGATGGACAGAGAGAGGCGTCATTTCCAGCGTCACCATCAGTCACATATTAAGCTATGTTAAATTATAAGTATAAGTAATTGTTAGTAGGACGACATATTGTGTTTAGTATGACTGGCGTTTGATACAAAGCGACGTGATGTGGTGTGAACGTACGAGCTTCAACGAGATGTTGCTGTAGCGACTGCAAACAATGTAAGGGTTTATTTCCGTCTGTCGCGTGGAAACACGATATGGTTTAAATTTTATTCCAATATTTCTCTATCGAAATATGTAGAGGCACAACTGGTGAGTTTGTAAAACGTGTCCGGTATGATGGCTATCAACCGACGAGTTTTTTTAGGATATGAATATTTCCCTTATACGAATATTGTTTTTCTGTTTGTTTTTAATTTTACATTCGTATAGCATGTTGTAGTTCCCATATGTTATTTTAACTACAAAAGTTAGTAGCTCTGTTAAGCTCACATTTTTTAAATTTATTTCACAATAATGGTTATAATTGACAGTTAAATTATGGTAAAGTTCAGATAACGGAGATGTTACCATTGTAACCAACTAGATATCAAACTAACAAGCACAATATAGGAGTTTTTGGCGGGATCTTGGTCTGTCATGTAGTATTTTATTTTTTATTTATAATTTTGTGGTACTTGACTCTATATTGTGTAAAATTGGTGGTGTTTTATGTAATATAGTTTGTTTATTGTGCATAAGTGAGGTGAATGGAAAATAATACCACGGACCATAAATTCTGAGATGCCACAAAAACTCCATGGAAAGTTCTAGCAAGATGGCCACCATCTTGTTAGTTAATTGAAATGATATCAGGAGACTTGTAATATCTATATTCACTTGACAATGGCAGTAATAGTCTACTAACAGACTGGTTGCCAAAAATGGAATGGAAGAACTTGTGACACTATCGACTACACGACAATGGCAATAATAATCTAAAAGATTGGTTGCCAAAAAAAAAGTTAAAAAAAAAGCACAATATACAAGAGGTTAATATCTTAAATGAATAACAGTTTTACGAATTCTAAATTCAAATTATAAATCTAAGTACAAGTTTTTTTGTTCAATTGAGAATTTATTGAGTCTAAAGAAAAGCAGAAAATACTAAACAATTCAGATTGGATATTATCTATGGCACATTTGGCCGAGTGTTGTCAAGCGTTTGTCAAGTAAACGCCTAAATTACGCAAACTTGCTAATAAAGCCGTCGACAATATTTTTGACCGCTTTGAATATAGCCGGAACTTTTTACTAACTAACGTAACTCACGTTTTATACAAAACTAAATTATAATATCGTTAGTGGAATTAAAAATTGGCATCTATTTATCTTTAAGTTCTTTCGATATCACACAAATAATGTAATAGGTATTTACGCTAAAATTCGTGGTTTGTGCAGCTATATTTAGAACAATCAAAAAGTTTGGACGAGGGCTGTAGTTTTTCTGCAGACTCTTGGCCCGCACTTTTTTATTCTGTCGTTAATTTTATCAGCCTTGTTCAGAATCGTTTATAATGCGAGCAACTAATGTTATGTCACTTAACTATTAAATATTATATGTTTTTACGTTACGTTAGTTTACATTATATACACACGTTATTTTATATATTTTTCATTTCCTGTAGTTTTTAACCATTAGCCAAGTTGGACGCTTAATGCGGATTCATCTTTTTTGTAAACTTTTATTGATGTTCAAATTCATATTATTTTTAGTGGGTACACCAGTGCACGAGTACAATCTCTATTACATTCTAAAGATATAATGCCACTATAGTTATTAATTGTGCGATATATTTTAAAGTCATCAGCGTAAATATATTTTTTAAAAGAGCGGCAGCACCCTTCGTTATGATGTTATACGGTTTGTTATTTGTGAAGCTATATTAGTGAAGTAATCTTGGAAAACATTTGCTACCTCTGAACTGTTTGAAATACTTTATTGAGAAGTAATTTGAGACATATATATATATATATATATATATATGAGACGTACGTATTTGTGTATGTGTATATACAACGTGTATATATATATATATATGTATTTATATTACATTTGAACACTAAAGATTCGAGAATCTTATCAAAGTAGCTGAGATATCCTGTCTTTTGAATTGGTGGTCTATAGACAAGTTTCCATTTATTGTAAAAAACACCTGTTAGCGAGTGATTAAATATTGTAGTTCACGCGATACTTAACGTTCTTGCATATTTATATAAGAATAAGAATAATAGAAGTGATTGAATCAGGAACTGGACCTTTATTGAAATTAATCGCAAGAAAAGATTTTTTTACCCGTTCTACAATAATAGTACAATAACTAAGTGTAAAATAGTTGTAGGAAAATTTATTTATAAAAGAATTTAGAACAGATTTCGGTGACCCGCGGACTTTGTTTATATAAAAATGTTATAATAAAAAAATGAGTGCGTATAACGGTCACACGCGATTGAAGTATAATTTTTTTTAATATCGAACGACTACGCTATTGATCTAGCAAGGTCTTAACACCTTCACCGGACTACACAGATTGAAGTATGGCACTACAGATAATGAAGCGTTGATTTAGTTTGTTACTTACATTGAAACATTGAACAGATGGCAGCACGGTCTCGCGCCCCTATATATATAATTAATTCTAATGTATGACTTTTATTATTATTCAATAAAAAAAATCATTTTGTTTTTGTTTCATTTGTAAACTATTTATTGACAAAATCAAAAATGTTTAAAAACCATATGGTACACAAATGTGACACCATATTGCCGTAACGGACTTCCGTTTCATTATCGTCCAGTTACTTCCTAGTCGCGACTAAAGAACTTTTACTTAAAAAAAACCTTGAAAAATTACATACCCTAAACATTCCTCATGAATCACTTTATCTAATGATGATGATCCGTTCAGTACTTTTTTGAAGTTTATCGCGAATAGACACACAGACGTGGTAGAGGACTTTATAATATGTGGTGATACAGAATCAAAATGTTTACCGAATAAATCAGAAGTCTGTTGATCGCCAGATACTGTTTTTGAACCTAATGCCATTTCATGGGGGATTGGGACACTATTAGATCATTGTAATAAACAAAAATGCAATATGTATTTTGAATTTATTTAGATATCGTTCACTGCATTTTTTTGGAAATGATATTGTTTTATTTTATTAGGATAATATTTGGAAAAGATTAATCCTTAATCATTAAATCACAAAGTTTCAGTAATAAATTAGTTAATAAAAGTTAAATAAAAAGTTAATTTATTTCTGGGTTTACTATATCTTATGAAATTGGAAAGATTTTTGTCCGGGTTAGTACCACCCTCTCACAGAAAACCGACGTGAAGTAATAGTACTTGCATTGTTGCATTTTGTTAGGTCAGTGAGAGTGTTGGAAGCACACCTCCCTTCAGCTCTCCCCTCCCCTTTTCGCTCTTCTCCCAAACACAGACTGGCAACGCACTTGTGACTCCCCTGGTGTTACAAGTGTCTATGGACGGTGGTGATCACTTAAAATCAGGTGACCCACCTGTTCGTTTGCCCCCTATGACATAAAAAAATAAATGATATTTAGCTTTTTTTATTGTTATTTGTATAAGTAACATAAACTTATACATAGCTTTATTCAAGTAAACACATTAATAAATTATTAACAATATCAAGAAGTTTTATATCAAGTTTTAAATTTTTACTAATGATATTGAAATAAATTCCTATTTGTCCTTCCTGTGTTTTAAAAAATACAATGTAATTTATTTATTTAAAAATGAAAATGACGATCTCTAACACATGCATTCATATTCCACTCTAACATATATAATCCTTGAAAATAGCTTTATAACATACATTCTTCAATTTTAAATGCAAATATATTCTAAATGGCAACCTAACGTGTTAACCAAGGTTCACGTGTTAGAAATCAAAACATTAAATATTAATAGGTAGCACTTAGGCAAGGTAATTAAAATTACGTTAGTATAATTAGAACATTGTAAAATGTTTTGCCAGGTGACGAATAGTTTTCCTCACATTAACAATAATACGAATTCACGTTTATAACAAATAGACTGCAAGTAAAATAATATCTCACACTCACAAAGTTATTTCAGGGGTTAAAAATCGTCAAGTAAATTAACACTTTATTAAGATTAAGCGTTAGCCAAATAGGTAGACGTTTATACAAATTATAAACTTGTCTGAACTGATATAACGCTACTTTTTGTTCAATTTTTAAAGTATGGACTTCAATTTAAAACATATGCCGTGTTATTACAAAAAAGTTAAATACGTATTGAATACTTGTTTTAAAAAAAAGTATGGGTACTTTCGTATTAAATGTACCGCGCTCGACGAACAATCGACATCTTGCTCTTTTATCTCTGTTTGGTTAGGTTAGATTAAGCTTGCGAAAAAGGATAACGCGACCTTACCGCGGCAGCGGTCGGCGAGCGCGGTGCATTTAATACGAAAGTACCCAAAGTTTTTTAAAGCAAGTATTCAATACGTATTTAACTTTTTTATAATAACACAGATGGAGAGTCCATAATAAAATAAATTATTATTATATTCCTGATAGCCAAAGTGAAAAATAGCCAAAGCCTTTACAGTTAAAGGTTTCATACGTATTTCTAAGAGTTCGAACCATATAAAAGGCAATTCCTAGACGATCAAATAAAAATTAAGTTTAAGTGAAATGGAGGAATAGGTGAGCTTTCAGAGTAAATAACTCTAGGTAATACGTTTAATAGTTAGTTCTAACATTCCTCTAATATGTGAACTAATTGGTTCTGTTGTATCATCGATTATCCGGATTAGTTGTGGGCTGTGTCTGTTGAATTTTTTTCTACAGCTTAACTCCTATAGCAAGATGAATAATATGTAGCCCAGATAATACTCTAAAGCCAGTGAAAGTTGCGACAAATGTAGTCCGGTGAAGCTGTAAATACCTTACCAGGTCAATAGCGTAGTCAGTTCGAGAAAAAAAAAAAAGTCGCGACAAAGTCGATTTAACCATTTCGGTTAATTTATCAGATAAACTATATAAATTTCGATTATATTTATATGTATAGATTGATGGGTGTCCATAAATGATTTTAGATTAATATATAGCACTCGATAACTCGAGTATGTCATCCTCTTTGGTAGACTGACTAAATTTATTATGAATTGAATATGGCATTCAAAAAATTAAAAGACATATTGTGTCGGAGGTTTTGGCGGGATGTTGGAATGCCATATAGTTGTCTTTATCCATATATATTTTATCCATAATCATGTGTTATTTGGCTCGATATTGTGTAATGTTGGTGATGCTTTACGTAGTATAGTTTGGTTATTGTGCGCAAGTGAAGTGGATCGGAAATAATACAAGGGAGCATGGATTCTGACTTGCCATAAAAACTGACACAATGGTGGTAGAGTCACGCTGAAACTATTATTGGTTTCAGCATGAATGGGTCGGCTCGTCCGGGGTAGTACCACCCTCTCATAGAAAACCGACGTGAAGTAACAGTGCTTGCATTGTTGCGTTTCGTTCGGTCAGTGAGAGCGTCGGAGACCCACTTCCCCTCTCCTCTCTCCTCTCCCTTTCCCTCCCCTAACCCTTCCCTCCAAAAGATGGCAACGCACTTGCGACTCCTCTGGTGTTGTTAGTGTCCATGGACGGTGGTGATCACTTAACAGCAGGTGACCCACCTGTTTGTTGGCCACCTATGATATAAAAAAAAAACTCCCAAAAAAGTTAATAAGATGGCCAGCATCTTATTAGTTCATTGAATTTATATCAAGAAACTTGTAATATCGTTACTCACTTGACAATGGTAGTAATAGTCTACTAGAAGACTGGTTGTCAAAAAATAAAATAGAAGAAGAATTAAACAGTCCATTTTCCGGACTCTGAGTTTTACTATGACACTTCCCATTCAGTCTAGGCTCCTACAAGTATTTCATACTTTTAGCTTATTTAACATAGCAGTTACAATTTGATTTTTTGCAACATTAACTGAAGGTTTACAATGAGGTATTTTATAGACGTAATAAAGTTAATGTATATTTGCAACTATTTAGGTAAGTCATAAAACCAGTCCTTCTTTGATACGGTCATTATAGATAATGCACCAGACGACGTTAAGCTAGATACATTTTGCTCACAGTTACCGTTGTTGGGATACAAAATTTTCAGAGAACAAAGTCAGCACTTGATAAAATGTAAAAAAGAAGTTCTTTTCTCAAGTATTTTCATTATTTTTGCAATTTTTGGAGTTGAGTTAACTCTGATGAATAATTATAAATTCTAGAGATGAGCAACTGAATATGAAATAATATAGTAGCTTATCCTGAAACTATAGTAATACAGTGCTTTTTTTATATCATAGGAGGCAAACGAACAGATGGGTCACCTGATGTTAAGTGATCACCGCTGTCCATAGACACTAGCAACACCAGGGGAGTTGCAAGTGCGTTGTCGGCTTGTGTTTGGGGTATGGGGGAGTGGGAGAAGGGAGAGGGGGCGGGGAGGTGGGTACACCGCGCTCTCACTAACCGAACGAAACACAACATTGCAAGCACTGTTGCTTCACGTCGGTTTTCTATGAGAGGGTGGTACTACCCCGAGCGAGTCAACCCATTCACGCTGAAACCAGTAATAGCTTTATATTTATTGGCCATATTATCAAAAACAATTATGAATTTTTAACAATATCTAATGATATAATAACTGAGCCACAGCAACGCGTCGCCGGGTAACCTAGTCAGACATAAGAACAGATCCTTAAGTTGTATTAATTAGTTAATTTTATTCAGTAAATCTGTTTAGATCTGTTTTCTCACTGTGTATCCATATGGTGGCATTATGTGTTGTTTATTTTGTTTCACTATAATCGAGCTCTTTGCTCAATAAAACGTTCTAATTTGTCTGACGCGATCACTCGGTCCAGCGACTGAGAATCTTTCACTTAATTAACCCTTTCAGCGGTTTGCGTCACTTCAAAGTGATACATGAATAAAATACACTGTGGCCTTTGAACCGATATGTTTAGCGGACTAGATGAACAGAGTAAATTATTTACAGGAAGATGTAAAAATATAGTATATTTTGTACACGATGTACGTAAAGTCAACCAATAAAATATCAGTTTACATACATACCGATATTTTTAAATGTAAAAAAGTATTGTATTATATATATTCTCTTTCTATATATATTTGAAGATATTTTTACCTAAAAATCTGTTTTTACCTGTGCTTTAGTTTTTATTTCATATTCTTTATCGAATTTTTTACCGCTGCAGCGACGAATTTTATTTCATAATTATAAATATTGTACATGCTAATAATACCTATTCAACGGCTATTATCCGATACACATATATGTTTCAACGACTCATATATGTATGAATAGTTAGCTTAGCTTAGGTTAGCTTACGTAGGTCGCGAATTGCATGTATCAGGCAACAGCCAAAGTCGAGGTGTGCCGCGCACCCTTGAGCTAGTTGTCAAAATAAAATCGGCTGAGTGCCTTAAGCGCTCGCCTTAGTAGTCCGGTGAAGCTGTTAAGACCTTGCTTGGTCAATAGCGTAGTCAGTTCGAAAAAAAAAACCTATTCAACGGCAAACAAAAGAACTGTCATGATATTGGTACTTATTTTAGTTAATGCGGGATCACCATGAAGATACTAAACCCAGTCACAATGACTCGCTCGGTGTGTTGTCTTTTGAGATAATCCTTTTAAACTGTGTTATATTGACTGTAGAGTATTGGAACTCATTGGTAAATAGCGTCCAACGTGTTATATAAAAGATATATAACAAAATGTTACGTTGTCATGGTTTGTTATTAGTATTCAATAAATGACGATTTGAATAGATTAAATTATTGTTATCTATTTTAATTGAAGAATCCGACACTGACGACGATATATTGTTAAATTCTTCGCGTATTACTACTTTAGTATGATAAAACACAATAAAATGTAATAACAAACTCTTGTATAATTTTATCGTGTTAAAAATATTAATGATTCACTAAAAGTGCCTTTAAAACATTATCGTTCGCCAACATCAATTGTTTTAAAAGCTTTTGCAGAAAACCGCTTTATATGTCAGATACAATTTATTTAAGTCCAAAATTGCAAGTAAACCAATTTAATTAAATAGCCAATGGTTATAGCCCATTGTATTATTGCAATTTTATTAATAATTTCAGACACATTAATTAATTGTGAGTAAGCGTTTAGAAGTAGAATTTATTACATTTTATAATTATTAATAGAACCATATTTTTTTTTTATTTATACCATGGCCACAACCTGACTTTATATTGACCGCATATATGATTCACAATGACTACGCACTAAGATTAGAAGGAACAGGTTCTCTACCGCTGCTGAAAAAACATGCCTAAGACTTTAGTGACATATTTTCAATATAAGTATGTTAGTTAGCAAGACGAACATTGAAAAAGTTCCCTACCAGCGTAGTACCATTTCATCATTCATTATTAAAGCCTAAGTTCGGTTTATACTCATTGTAAGAGTCGATGATTAATCATCACACCCAAGATCCCTTTAACCCTATGTCATCGAAAATAAGCAAATTAATATACTGTCTTAACTTATTTCAAATAAATTGAATAATAAACATACGGAACTTCAAGTTTTGATTCTTTTATACCAATTCAACCAAATTAGGAAAATCAAAGTAGGAGAACGGAATGTTTCATGATGTACGACATCTGTCATATCCTATAGTAGACTGTAAAGTAAAACTATTAATATATTTTGTAAAGTATATTTTTCGTCGCTTAAGGATTCTAATTACTTTCTCTAAAGACATTTTTTTTCGTTATTAATATAAAAGAGATTATTGACGTATATTTAAAGAAATATATAGGAATTAAATTGATGTAAAATGTAAACAAAACTAATTACGATCATTTTAGGCATTTTAGTTATTCTATTTTGTATTTAGATAATTTGATTTTCATAACATTATTTTTTGATTTTTTACATGTAATCTATGAACATCGATAAATGAAATAGAGGTACATGTTTAGCTATGATATATATTCGACCAATGAAAAATTGAGATTTGTTTATAAGACAAAACAGTTTTGTACCTTTTTCCTTTATTTATCTACCAATATTCTTTATTTTTTTTCGTGTAGTGCTATTAACAAACTTTGGGTCAACAATAAAAAAAATGGAAATAGTCACCTTTCTCCATATCATCGACTTTATTATACATACTAGCTGTACCCGCAGCTCCGCACGCGTTTTTTAAAATCGTATTAAAGAATTATAGAATTGTGAGACTATGTACAATTACAGAAACGCTCTTTAAAGACAATTGTAAGTACGACGTGCACGCCACTAAAAGTAACATGTAACGTGTACATTAGATATATAAATACAAAGAGCGTGCCAAATGAGGTTTGTCATCAGCATAATATTTGGAACCATAACCAACCATATAACTACCTCAGTGCTCACTTACACTGTATAAGGAACTATTGAAACAATAACTAAAAATATTATTATAAAGATTTATATTTACATTACATTTAATATACATTGCCCTTATTATAATTAAGATTTAG
Source organism: Antheraea pernyi (assembly GCA_015888305.1). Taxonomy (NCBI): domain Eukaryota; kingdom Metazoa; phylum Arthropoda; class Insecta; order Lepidoptera; family Saturniidae; genus Antheraea; species Antheraea pernyi. The sequence continues at coordinate 674,467 of MU158808.1, read as the reverse complement.
TGACTATACAAAAAATAAACGCTTGTCTGTTCCGTAACAAATTGTATTATGGAACTCTTTACGTAATACTCTTATTAGGAAGACCTCTATATCATTAATGTTATTAATAATTATAATGTCGAATTGTAAACAATAAGCCGATAATTATTTCTGTCATTAAAAATAAAGAATAAGTTGAAATCTTGCTAAATTTCATGCAGACAAAGTCGCGGGTAACAGCTAGCCTAAAATAGAATAACCACAATTACTTTTTATTAGGTTCGTTATCTACCATTGAAAGTCCCGTGAAAATCGATGTAACCGTTTTGGTGATAGCACAGCGGGCGAAGCCACGGTTAACAGCTAGTTTAAACTAAAATTGCTTAAATTACTTTTTATAAGATCAGCTATCTGCCAGTGAAAGTGATCTGAAGATCGATCGAATCGTTTTGAAGATAGCATGGCAGACGAAGCCGCGGTTAACAGATAGTCTAATTTAAAGTAGCCTAAGTAACGCGCTGTAATTTTCTCTATCTGCCAGTGAAATTCCCGACAAAATCGGTTCAGCCGTTTCGAAGATTACCCGGATCAAACAGACAGACAGACAGACCGACAAAAATTTTAAAAATTGCATTTTTGTTATCAGAAGCGTGTATACTTTCATACCCAATCAGTGAAAAAATTTATTTTGATATTACATACACACACTTCATTTTTATTATATGTATGTATATAGAAGAAGATAGATAGAATAGATGAACTATGCAAACAGTCAGTGTTATCGAATGCAACTGTTACGCCATGCGCCTCCGGAATACGTGCGTTTGCTGCGAATAATTGAATGCTGTAAGCAGCGGCGCGTTTTTTTTTTCTTGAACTGACTATGCTATTGACCTGTTAAGGTCTTTACAGCTTCACCGGACTACGAAGCAGCGGCGCGGCTCTCGGCGCGCTTTATATACCTGCGCAGACGTGTACAACCTACATCACCAGCCTAAGCTGAACCCAATTTCATATGATTGATCATATAGATCTGAGGTCAACTGACATTGGTTATTTTAATTTTCCGAAACTGATCATTTTTACCTTATATTTATTATTATTATGTAATCATAATTTTATATAGACCATTATTATTATAATGAAATTTAGTAAAGTTGCAGTCAATGCTACTGAAAAGAGAAAGAACAGTAGATAGATAGTTTAACAAATGTTCGACGTGATTCTTTAAATTGGCATAACTTTTTTATTTACGAACCGATTGACATGAAACAAACTACTAAATGTTAAGTGAACCTTACCACGATATATCAGTGAAAACCACATCTAAATCGGATAAGGCGTTTCTGAGATTAGCGTGCACAAACGCACAGACAAACAGACAAAAATTCTAAAAATCATTGTTTTGGGTTCTATTGCATTTATAATAAAGACCCATAATAATAGTTTTTCTCATATATACTTAATGTACATACAGCGGTCAGTTACATTTTTATTATATGTATGTATAGATTTCAACAAATTGAAAATTAATTCGAGATTAGGCAATTTGTAAAGGGTTGTGTGTAACGAAATATATTAAAAAATGCATTTGGTAAAAAAAACAGAGTTCTGAGATTTTAACAAAATAATGAATTATGGTTGAAATTACCGCTAGACGACAAATAGTAATAATTATAAATAAGCATAGCATTTAAGCTGAACAATAAAGCATTTTATTTCCTATCGTTTGAAACAATAGAAAACGCGTTTATGTCAGTATTTTGCGAATGTTAGGAATTTCCACGGAGCCTGCATAAAGCGGGTGTAAGCGATCGTCGGGTTAAGTGTGCCGTGATGAGAGGCACAGGCGCTAAGCATGTTCATGAATTATTAAAGGGCCGCGGCTTCAATGAGTCTGCACTGTACCTTTATTGGGATTTTCTTTTCGCAACGGACGCAAAAAATCTCGCAATATATTAAACGAGAGTTATATGATCGGAGCAAAATGTTTCACTGATAATCTTATTCTTATGTTAAAGCTGATTAATCTATTTCATTAAAGACTGCTAATAAATATTTCTGAAATTAATTATAATTGGAAAGGGTTATATTTCCCAGTAATTAATTATACTATACGTGGCGCGCACTAAAAAAAATCCGTAATGAATAAGAAACAACACTATGACTAGTCAAAAACGAATTTATTATTTCTTAAGATAGCTCCTTCCCTTAGCTTCAATGCACTTTTTCATACGAATAAATAAATTCTGAAAACATTATACCACTCCTCCACCCTCCAGTCACCACTCCGGGTATATACTTTTTATATTATTTTTTATATTATTATTAAAGTTCATATGAAACCTAAATTGGTGTTTGGTTTTTCACCAGTTCGTTAAATTTTGTTTTAAAAAAAAGCTACAGAAAATACAATGAATGAGAATTTTGGAAAGGCAAATTACACGTAAGGAGGCTATTTAATTGACCACTTTCGTCAACGTTGATTTTTATATCACTTCTGGTATTAATAATATTTATTTTGACGTTTTTGTAACATGATAAATTTACATATATCATGAAAATAGTTTTATGCTGAATTGTACTACATATACTTATAGTTATATAGGTAGAGCGTTTTACATCGGTTGTGCAATTAATAAATTTGGAACCAAATACTAAATACTGTTGAATTTTTATATTGAAGAGACTAATCGTATGTTATGTTATTTTATATACCGTTTTAATATATCGTAATATCAATAATATAGGGTGGTATGCAGTAGTAATAATGTTCATCGCTAATTAAATTACGCGTATGATATTTCCTGCCCAATTAACTTTACATTGTGACAGGAGACTATCTTTTGTTCGTTTTTTTTTTTTATATCATAGGAGGCAAACGGTCAGGTGGGTCGCCTGATGTTAAGTGATCATCACCGTCCATAGACACTTGTAACACAAGTGTGTTGCCGACCTGTCTTGGGGGAGAGGGGGAGCAAGGGAAGAGGGAAAGGGAAGGTGAAATGACTGATCGAACGAAACGCAATAATGCAGGCACTGTTACTTCACGTCGGTTTTCTTTGAGAGGGTGGTACTACCCCAGTCTAGTAGACCCATTCATACTGAAACCAGTAATAGCTTCAGCGTAGCTCTATCACCAGGAAAACGTTTGACATGATAACGTGTAATGTTGTCTTCGGACATATCCTTTTATATCACTAAAAAAATAAAAATTCGTTTACAGAAAAATATTTCTTTTATACTTGAACGGTGTCATTACTGAAAAGTTAAATACGTATTGAAATTATACTCGCTTTAAAATGGTTTTGAATTAAATGAACCGCGCTCGCCCGAGGCAAGTTCGCGTTATCCTTTTTCGCAAGTCTAACCTAACGTAACCAAAGCGAGACAAAAGAGCAAAGAGCATCATTCAGCGACCGCTGTGCATTAAATTCGAAACCTTTTTAAAGCAAGTATTCAATACGTGTTTGGGGTGTAAGGGGTATCGAATAATATCATAAGACTTGAGACACCCAAGCCAACCTCACCTGCACATGGTGCACCCTGCTGAATAACGAACGAGGCAATGGCGTAAGCGGGGTGGTAGGATTTTACAGCCTGACTGTGTCGCAACCGCCATATATATGGCGAAAAAGCCCGTCATAGTGATTCGCTTCTGTGGATCGCGTTTCGGGATCAGCCTATGCATATCCAGCTTTTCACAGGCCGGCATGACAGTGGCGACCAGCGATGAATAGTGTGTCACTCGGTGGGCACCATTGTTTTTGGATTGTACTATGCTTATAATCAGGCACAGTGGAGTCATTTTGCCGTGCTACAATAAAAAAAAAACGTATTTAATTTTTTTGTAATAACACCGTCGTTTTACTTTGGTTTAGGTTTTAGTTTGACCACAATCTCATCTGATATCAAAGGACGATGTGATCTAAGATAGTAAACACGCTAAAGGTAGGAGGAGACCCACCTCCCCTGCCTCCCTTCCCCCCTCCCCCAATACAGGCTGGCAACGCAGTTACGACTCCCCTGGTATTGCAAGTGTCTATGGACGGTGGGGATCACTTAACATTAGGTGACCGACGTGATCGTTTGCCACCTATGATAAAAAAAAGGTAGAGGGGAACTGACTATCAAGTGCAGCTACCGAAACATACAAACAGGCGACAGATTTTCAACTTGAGGAATCTAGCCAGGTGGACTTAGAAGAACGGTGGTGACCATGCTATGTATTCTTCACGATGTGTCTTAGTTTCTAGAATTCGAATCGAAATCCATCGACACGGTGTCAGAACACGCTATCAACTAAGCCGTAAATCGCTTCATATGATCAGGCTGACGGTTGTAGGTTTTGTAGGTACTATATATTAAGTCACGGGCGGTTTTTAGTTTTCTATCTATACATATAATAGAAATGTAAATGTAAGGTGTTTGTATTTTATCGATTTTCTTGAAAAAAATTATTGCAGGTGTCTAGGACTAAATAATAAAATACATTTCACTCATTTTTCGAAATGTCTGTCTGTCTATCTGTTTGTATGAACACGCAACACTGTTAAAGTACTCGATTGACAATAAAACCACACTTAACATAATTATAAAGCATATCTTTGAGAATAACTGAGTCTTTGTTTCATTAAAATCGGTCCACTTTATCAAAAGTTATTGAAGTTATACTTCTCTTAGCGCGTTAGGGAAAAATGATGAGAGTAAATTTTTACGATGCACGCGCACACCGTCACGAAAAACCGACACCCTGAAGTTAGCTATAGTCAACATTTTAGTTTAAAAAAAATAGTTACCAACAAAGTAAAAGTAAGGACATTTTGGGGTTAGTTGTCAGTATGTATTATTTATTTACATCGTAAACTAAAATAAATTTTCACATTCTTATTTAATGTGTGATAAGTTTACAAATAAATTAATAATAGATTTATATCTTGTTACACCCAAGAAGTATAACTTCTAACGCGTGTAAATAAGTACACACACACAATTTTCTTGTAATTTTAATGACGACGGGGCGTTTGTACGAGAGAAATGTAAATGGACTTAATACATTCAGATGGCTTTATTAATCATTGTTTTTTACATAAGGTTCCACGCGAAGTCACGGGCTTAAGCTAGTATTCAATATGTACGTATATACAAATACATGGGGCCACATTTCCCCAGTGCACTGGTTACTCAACAGTCTGTGAAGTCGTTCTGCACAAACGTTAACCTGCTTCCGCAATAACATTACCTTATACCGAGTGAGCACTTCTCGGGACGTCTTTGTAGTAGAAGCTAGAGACGTTATTTACTTTGATTGTCGTCTTCGATGTTAATTACAGGTAAGTAATGCAATTGTTATGGATATTTTAATGGCAATATATCTACGTATAATTAAAAGGTACCCATCAATTTGTTTATGAATGACATATAAGGCAAATTGAGAGATCATAATTGCTTATTAATATATATCTGGGAACATGATATATGTAACATTGTCTACTTAAATCGTATAAATGCTTTTTATTATCTTATGCCATTTTAAATAGCTATCCATTATTAATGTCTGTATATTATTTTTCGAAAATCTATCATAATACAGTATAATAAAAAATAAAATCCCAGTGCAATAAAAAAAAATGATTGTATTTGTTCAAGATCTACATGTGAAAAAGTAGAATAGGAAACTAGTATTAAAAGGACCATAAAATACGTTAAATACTGGTAATTGGAACAATAAAAAAACGGCTTGTATCCTTGGACATGTAAGTATAAAGAGTAAATGTTAAAATTAATAAAAATATGTTGCAGATAAAAAAGGAACTATCAAATCGATTACAGATGTTCTAAGCTTAAAAGACTAGAGCAACGAGACTTTTGCTACCGCTGTAAAAATAGAATCGAGAATGATGGTATAAATTGCATAGATCATCATAGCACGACAATCGGTTTGTTACGAATGTGAGGAAATAAGATGCCAGTCAAAGCGCAGCGGTATTGACTAGCGGATGTGGCATACACGTCTGTCCTTACGTGGATGCAAATGTATACGGAAATATAAAAATTGAAACACGTTTGTATACAAAAATTTATAATAAATTATTTATGCGGAAATAATATTTAGTGTAAATTATTGTGTCTAGCTTAATTTAAAAATATATTTCCTATACCAGTTATATAGACAGTTTAAGCTTATGGTGATTTATTTTAATTTGTTCTCGCCGATTTTATTTATGAATCAATTTTAGATGGTAATTTAATTAAGTATAAACTTAATGAAAATTAGTAAAAAAGATGTGTTTTTTTTTTGGAAAAGAACATAATATAAATATTTTTTTTGATATCGTAGGATGCAAGCGGACAGCCGGGTCACCTGATGTTAAGTGATCACCGCCTTCCATAGACACCTGCAACATCAAGAGAGTTGCAAGTTGCAAGTGCGTTGTCTTTGTTTGTGGGTAGGGGGAGAGGGGAGGAGGAAGGGAGAAGGAAAGTGGGCCTCCGGCGCTCTCACTGACGGAACGAAACGCAACAATGCAAGCACTGTTACTTCAAGTCGGTTTTTTATGAAAGGGTGGTACTATCCCAGGCGAGCCGACACATTCATGTTGAAACCAGTAATACCTTTAGCTTGGCTCTACCACCTACAAATGTGTTATAGTATAACATATATCAACATTGACGTATGCTTAAGAAAGAGTGTTTAAAACGTTTGAAATCGCTACAGGTATTGCTATTTGTTATTCAGATTTTACTATAGTATATGGTGGTAATATTAAGAGGAAGAATGGACTTAAAATGGTAACGATGAAACCTAGAAAACTGAACTGACTTCAAAGATAACTACCGGAACAAACAAATAGCTTCGAGATGGTAGATTTGCATCTTGATAATGGTAGCTAACCAGACGAGTCTTAGTAAAAATGATTAACTATCATGTTATATTTATCACTATTTCTTCTTCCTTTAACCCTCTACTGCTTCCATTAGTTAAACAAAGCTATATCAACACAGTGTTGAAACATTTACTCATTGCTCTTTCAAAAGAGGTTTGATTAAAAACCTCAGAACAATAACCACTTTATATAAATAAAGTCAAACAGTAATGAGTTTCTCTATCAAAGAAAAGAGCTACTGTATGTATGTATTATGAACAGAAGCTTACTGGATATCGTAATTGACATGTCATGACCAGTTGTGGACACAAAGGGACAAAGATTGTAGAAAATTTGCCGCGCCGATAATGTCGGTCCGGCAAATAGGTTTCAGCGTGACCGCCGCCGCTGAGTACGGTCCTCACTCGAATACGAATGCAAATGTTGTAGAAATTTTCGTGTCACAGAGAGAATTTATCTCCGAAACCACAGACTAAAACATAAATGGTTGCATTATGGCGAGTAATCTATATTATAATAAAACTGTAGCAGGGTCAAATCTGTACATTAAATATTTTTTGAAAATTTTGATGGGGGTAGGCTTTGTTGTCGATATAGAAGCCAAAAATAACCTTTTTAAAATTTTTGTCTGTCTGTCTGTCTGTCTGTCTGTCTGTCTGTCCCTGTGAACGCGCATCACTCGGAAAGTACTGAACCGATTTTGACGAAACTTGGCACAGTGATAACTAATGTTACGAGATTACATTTAGGATACTTTTTGTCCCATAAAACGCAATGGATTCTCCAGGATCTGCCTGTTTGTCTGTCCCTTTAAACACGTATTACTCTGAAAGTACTGAACCAATTTAGACGAAATTTGGCACAGTAATAACCAATATTACAAGGTTACATCTAGGATACTTTTTATCTTATAAAACGCAAGGGATTCTCCAGGATAACGGACGAAAGTAAAAAAAATGTAGTTCATGATATTCTTGACGAATTTTGGTAAATTTTCTTTGTGCTATATATAGCAGACAGATTAGCTAAAAAATTAAGCTATATTTCCATATGCTACTTCAAAAAAAAATATACCAAAAAAAACGACCACCGTGATTCGAACCGTCGGCCCCGTCGAAACATTTAAAGCCCCGTACGTTACAACTGAGCTACGCCTACATGACATTTCTGTACGTAATTATCGACCACTTATGAAACATTTATGTAGACGAAACTGTCACTTATGTTGTTACATTTATTTCATTGTATAAAAAAATTTTTGCTAAACAAAGGTGACAAGATTTATTTATTTATCTATACTATAATAAAACTGTAACAAAGCCAAATCTGTACATTACAAGGTTACATTTAGGATACTTTTTGACCCATAAAACGCAAGGGGTTCTCCATGATAACTAAAGAAAAGAAATTAGTTAATGTAACTAGACTTTTTTGCGACACTTTAGTATAAGAGCCAGCAACGTTGGAAGAACGAGAATTTGAGAAAAGTTGGTTCTTTAATATGAAGATATATTATGCCCTTCCAAACACGATTCAGGATACCTGGTAGCCGGTTAACGTTGTATTTTTTAATGCGAATTACACCTTTACAGATCAACATTTTGATTTATAAATAATTTAAGGAACATTTTTTGTCAGTAACTTTTATAAGTTTAACGTTTATACGTTATTAAAAACATGAATTTTTCACTGCCAGACAATTTTGTTATTGACAATAATGTGCCTGGTGATATTCTTTATAAACAAAATAATTCATTTCAAACCATTTTATTTTTTCCCTTGCAAAGAACATATTTCATTTTGTTAACCAGGCTCTTCCATAATTATGGCTATCTTTATTATACAGCCAGTGTTGCGCTAAGCTAGAGTTATAACTAAGTTATTCTATACATAGGTTTTGGTAGGGGGTAGAGCCACGCTGAAGCTATTACTGGTTTCAGGATGAATGGGTCGGCTCGCCCGGGGTAGTACCACCCTCTAACAAAAAGCCGACGGGAAGTAACAATGCTTGCATTAGTGCGTTTCGTTCGATTAGTGAGAGCACCGGAGAGGCCCACCTCTCTTCCCCTTCCTCCTCTCCCCTTCCGCTTCCTCCCCCTCCAACACAGGTTGGCAAGGCACTTACGACTCTCCTGGTGTTGCAAGTGTCTATGGACGGTAGTTATTACTTAACACCAGGTGACCCACCTGTCCGTTTGCCTCCTATGACATAAAAAAATACATTATATTTTTAATTTACCCTTTTTTATGTTGAAATAAAATAATATTAAAAAAAGTGTGTGTGTGTGTGTACTTATGTACACGCATTAGAAGTTATACTTCTTTGGCGTAACAAGTAAAAATCTTTTCAAAAATTTTATCTTGCGCCTTATTCTACGTTTGTAGAAAAAACGACACTAACAATAAAAAAAAGGTATTTAATACAATGAAAGTTTTAATATAAAGAAATACAAACAACAAATACAAAGAAACAAAATGTTGACTATAGCTAACTTCAGGGTGTCGGTTTTTCGTGACGGTGTGTGCGCGCAACGTAAAAATTTACTCTCATCATTTTTTTGTTACGGTGTGCGCGTTCATCGTAAAAATTTACTCTCATCATTTTTTTGTTACGGTGTGCGCGTTCATCGTAAAAATTTACTCTCATCATTTTTTTGTTACGGTGTGCGCGTTCATCGTAAAAATTTACTCTCATCATTTTTTTGTTACGGTGTGCGCGTTCATCGTAAAAATTTACTCTCATCATTTTTCCCTAACGCGCCAAAAGAAATATAACTTCAATAAAATTACAGATATCTTAACATGGTTTGAACATACTTCTTTATTTACAAAAAATTGCATCGGGCACATTATTGTTAATATCAAAAATGTCTGGCAATAATAAATTCACGTTTTAGTAGCGTTTAAAAGTTAGTGAAAAACAAAACATTCTAAAATTATATAAAGTTCAATATTTTTGCCTGTAAAGGTTTACCGGCAGCCAATTCGCTGTCGAAACCGTTGCCTAGCTCTTAGACAAATAGTCACAGGCAAGTGACAGATGACACATGTTGTTCATATCTTTTTAATATTTATGTTTTTCTTTAATACAATGTAGTGTGAAAAAGTTTTAATACAAGTTGAAAATAGTTATGATGTCATTCAGTGTTTAATTTATCATTATTTATTTTATGAATATATTTTAACGTTTAAATTACAATTTAACTCTATCAACTTGATATTTTATAATGTAAACTATACTGAGCGTATAGTAAACGCCTACAAAAAAGGGAAAGGAACTACGTTCCAACTGGAGGTCCATGGACCTCTCAAGCTTTTTTTACATTACTGCCAATATACGTAGGTTAGTTTTTATTTTAATTGAACCCGCTAGATGATGTTACGAACGGGTTGTAGGCTTATTGGGACAGAAGTTACTGGGACAACGTACTGAGAAGACATTTATCGGCAATATATGTAGGTTATTTGTTATCTTAATTGGACCTGGTAGGTGATGCTGCGAACGGGTTCAAAGCATATTTTAAAATATTTCTCACATACCAACTGGGTATATGTTTGAGTGAGTCCCTGGATAGTTGGGATTCACAATTTGAACGATTGCAGCGATACCTACTGTTTCAAATTGTGAATCCCAACTATCCAGGGACTCACTCAAACATATACCCAGTTGGTATGTGAGAAATATTTTAAAATATGCTTTGAACCCGTTCGCAGCATCACCTACCAGGTCCAATTAAGATAACAAATAACCTACATATATTGCCGATAAATGTCTTCTCAGTACGTTGTCCCAGTCGCACGGGTCAGCTAGTAATTAATAAAAACACCATGTATTTGAGTGGACGATTTAATAAACATCAATATTATCACACGGTTTTAAAACTGTAATGCATAAGTATTATAGTCACACTATCTGCTGGAAACTACTTGCGTCTTTACTACATTAAAGTTAAATCTATTACTAAAGGATATCGTATACAATAGTAGCCGTATTCCAATTCAAATAGCCATCAATTGCAGGTCATCGTTTAAGCTGGATACCCTTGCTACTTTTGTTGAATCAGAAAATGAGGAAACAATCATTAAAATATTACATTAATCGAAATGCAGGTTACGTATAGCTATTACACGACCTTCGAGCTTATGCAACCACACATCTTCAATAATAAGGTCTTCGCCGAATGAATTCGTTTAGGGTTCCACTATACGTTTGGCTGAACATGTTCTCCGTTCGAGAAATCATCTATCTAAATGTATGCTGAATTTTCCATAAACATGACCGGACCATCGCAACAAAATAATTATTCATTCTTTATAACTTATGACTTTAACCTTTAATTGCAGAAGAAGAAATTAACAAGTTTAGGATGGACTCTAGAATATAGAAGCTGAAACACACCGATTAGTACACTGCTCATATTTTCAAATTTCATAAGAAAATTACTTTTTGCTCTCCCACCATGATCTTGATAATTTTCGTGATATAGATCTCAGATTATATGTAAAATTCGAACGTACATTTATGATTGATTGTATTGGCGGACCACAATACCACGGAGTTAACCTACATTAAATTTTTTAGTACTTAGGTCTAAGGCTTCATTCTGACAATATTTCGATATATACATACATATAGGTATTATTATAATATGAGTTTTTATAGGTTATGTTGTGTATATGCGATAATTAATAATTCTAGGAGAGTTGTGATAGGTCCTCGGTCAATTCTTAAATAAACACTTTGGTAAATAATAAGTTTATTCAACAGCACAACGATCACAATGTGTTATTTTATCTTATATGTTACATATATTATATCAAATATATTAAACGTATATGCACATGACTCATATGCAAGTTATAATTTACCATTATACCGTCTAGTCTTTTCAACATTTCTTTGTTTTTGTATCACAATGGTTTAAAGTTGTTTTGAGTACTTATCATGGTTTTATTACATACATGGATGACCTGTACGAACAACTCATGCGACGCACCGGTGGAGCGAGGAAACCATCAAATATTAGGAACATCGGCCACTCGCTGTTCGCTGCGAACGATTTTTGTACGTAGTATTTTAAAGACCTGTTTTATTTTTTTTGTACATTTTTTTTTCATATTTTGTCTTCTAATCCCGTCGTTTTCTTTTTGAGAACTATGTATACGACTTTTAATGCGTACTCGAAGTATCAACAAAAGGATAAGTTATTTTAGCTTAAAATAAAATTAAAAGGTTTGTTTAAATGAATTGAAATTGATAACATATTTAATTTTTCCCAATTATAACATAATTTTTATTGCAAAGTATGGAAGACGCCTATCAATACGAAGCATTCGGTAGCAATATGAACAATACGTGAAGTTAAAAGCCGATGTTAATTGAATTGGCTTCAGATTGCAGGACGCTGTCGGTGCTCTGCTAATTGTGTTAGCAGCAAACATGTCCAGCTACCGAGAGCACCTAACTCTATAATTTCATTGTACCCTGATTTTTTTCACACAAACGTTTAATACAGACATATAGTAACGAAGCCCTATCGGATTTAGATTACTTTACTTTCATTTTACATTTTTTTAATTGTTAACGGTCTCCTAAATTCTACTGTGGGAATATCGCCACACCTATTTTTGTCACCAAGTAAGTTTTGCCGGAGCGTGTTACGATTCGACAGATTTAGTTGGGTCCAGCCTTGCATTGGTAATCGAAGCATCTCGATTTAGTCTAACGGAGTGACAATCTCTTTAGCCTAAGTCAGTACTCTAGTATACTGAGTTCTATTATATTATAACAGATATAAGCCGCAGTAACTGCTCAGCATGAAGTATACTATTATTTTTACTCCCATAATTAGTCTTGATATTGATTGATAAAATAAATATCACTTAATCTTCATCTAGTGAATTAAGTTTTGAACGTTTTAAGCTATAAGAGGTGCCAGTCTTCAAATGACTAATTGCTGCACGAAGATAAATGCAAGTTAATGCAACAAAAAAAAATCAGTTATTTCACTCTCTAGTAACATGAGTCAACTTGACTTGCGCGGTGTTGTTTGCTAAGCGACGATGTATTATGTACAGAGAAAAAATAAAACAATTCAAAGCAAAGGTATACTTTCGTCACCAAATTTATTTGGAAACCATGATCTCCATTTCATTCCCCGTTCCTGCGCATGCGCTATGGTGCGCTTGCCCACTTCTCCACGGTAAGAAAACACACATTGTAGAACGTGTAGTGCTCATAAAAGTCTTAGTTATTTTTTTAAATTTAAATGTCGTAATAAACCTATTTTACACAAGGGCCAAGTGTTTAAGAAATAAAAAATGAAAATTTGACCAAAAACTATCCAGTAGTTTTTGAGTAATGCACTCACAACAACAGACCTCTATAATTTTATTTATATAGGTTATCTATACATATATAATAACCTGAATATTTATGAACAATTCTGCCTTTTAAATATTATCAATGTAAAATAAAAGTACTGTGCATAACATATAGCCCACTGATCCATTTATCAAAGAATTCAAGAGGCCCTCGAAAAGACAATGGATTTTTCTCTTCCTTCAATCAAATAGTGAGAACCAATTATAACTTGTAAGTAATCCTCTTATCTGCGACTGTGCGAGTCGATGATGCCCGCCACTCTGAATATAATTCACTTTATCCATATTCAATATCAGATCGCGCGACGGCGAGCAAATAGAGCGATTCAAGTGAGAATTATTATTGGATAAAGCTCGCCTCTTTCCTCCTTCTCTATTTTCAATGTCCGTTGGAGCGTGATAATTTACGTGTTGTATTCAGTATTGTTGAGTCTCCTGTATTATATTACAGACAATGATAATTAAGTTAATGGAATTTTGTCGATTAATGTAGTAATACATACTACTGTGATAAATGTATATTTTATTATACTTGCGACCTGCCCTGGTTTCACACGAGTACAATGTACATATGTGGCGTCATAAGTGTCTCAATGATTTAGGTCAATTTTTGGCACTTTGTACCTTCGAGTCATGTTTGTGTGCTAAATAATTATATTTGAAGTTTTGGAAATACTCTCTATACGATTTATTAGTGCTTCATTTGCTGTATAGTTTAATAAGACATAAAGTGTGGCTCTAATTTATTTCATTTTCAACGAACGGTTCAACTCAAAACCAATACCGTATTTATTATATTAGTTTTGAGCTTTCCTATTACTTGATTTTATATCATATAGTTTATACATTGTAACAAGAAAGTATAAACCGTAAATGATGTCAGATAAAACCTGAGCCTTTTTAAAGTTGCAAACAAATATTCACATTAGGTTTCTTCTTCATATTATTAGATGTCGTAATACACAAAAAAATTTGATAGATAATGAGGTTACACGAAAACAAATAATTAGTTATTATATCATGTGTTTTATTTCATTATTAGGTACATTTCTATACGAATGTGGGGTTTGAGAAACATTAACTACAATTATAAAGTTTTACATAAACGTGTTCGTCTAAAATTAAGTTGAGAGATTGTGATTCGCTTGCCTTAGCATGTTGAAGCAGGAGTATGCGGACGCTATTTTCTAGAAAAGATAACAAATATTTTACTTTCCATCTTTTGTCATCGGCTTCTCACATGATACTAAAGTGGTAAGTGGACTTTATCATACAAAGAGCAACTGTAATATTTTTGATATATTTGTGGTACTCTTGAATAGAACAACATTTTCTTTTCTCTGTATCCTTTATTCCAGAGGGACATCTTGGCGACAGACTATTGACTTCAGGGTGGTGGCTGACCAAGACCTATGCTACGTTCACATCGAAATATTTTCATTCTAGCTCATTATAGGATTCGAACCTACGTTAATCGATGCTTTGTCCTGGATATAATCACTGAATCACCATCGCTTCGATAAATCGTCCCGCCATTTGTGAAGTTACAACCATTAATTTGACGACCAAATTAGGCAAATCATGAAAACGGAGCTTCGTTAAGTACAAATTAACGTGAGATAAGTTTATACTTACTTTGGAGAATGTCTCAACCGACGTTTCTTCGAAGCCTGAAACTTTAAGAGGTAGGGGTCTAAGGGACCTTTGCATGATCAATATGAAATAAGGGCGTATAATGGGATCTGCATTCCAAAACGAAGTGTTCCAACAAGCGTCACAGATAGAGTTAACCTTGCAAATGATACGGACAATTAAGCAAATATTTTTCTGATTATAACATAATTATATTATAATTCAATTGTTACATATATTCCATACCTTTATTGCAAGTTGCGTACATAAATAACTCGGTATAAAATATAATACTGTTGTCGCTATGCAAAGAAGTATGAGAATGAAGTGTAATTCACCCTTTTCTAATTTCTGAAACAATACATTTGAATATTTCATTAATTATAAAATACTGTTTTATATACAGATATATTATACAAGAAAATAATGATAATACGATACCTCAACAAAGCAATAGGCAGTTAGACAAATCACTGGACCGCAAGCTAAATATTCATAGCATAAGAATTTTCTATATACTTCGACGTAATCATCTATTAGCCTTAAATAAAAGATAATTATTTGTTATTAGCAAAATATTAGTTGAAGGAAATTTTGTCGACCCCAAAAATACTTTGTTTTTGACTAACACGACCAACCATATAACAAACAGACGAAAGGACAAATGATTATTTGGGATATCTGGTAATTTACCTAAATGTCATGTCAACCATAAACAACGATTAAAAGAAAGCGCGAGCTATTTCGACTATGGCGCCATCTCTTAACAATATTAAATAAACATTATTTCTGAACGATTGTAAAGAAGTCAATTTTGTCTCGAACAATATTAATATCTACTAGTGGGCGCCCAGTGGTCGACATTCGACCATAGTTCATTAATTTTTTTAAGTTTGAATTTTATTAGGGTTAATATCATTGTTGAATGTAGAATGAAAAAGGGTAATTGGAACGTAAGAGTAAAATAATACATACAGTCGAGCATAGCAACCTCCTTCACAACCTTTTTTGAAGTCCTTTATTGACAGATGTCAAATTGTCTTTTTTATTTACATTCGTGTATATGTT
This sequence comes from Antheraea pernyi, assembly GCA_015888305.1. Classification (NCBI taxonomy): domain Eukaryota; kingdom Metazoa; phylum Arthropoda; class Insecta; order Lepidoptera; family Saturniidae; genus Antheraea; species Antheraea pernyi. Next base: position 658,517 of record MU158808.1, on the reverse strand, counting down.
GTGTAAAATTGAAGCATTAGTGTGAGTAATGCATATTTTAATTAATGTAATGTACTTCTAATGCATTTTATATAAAATAAATAGCTTTTTGCAATTCTCCTCCATATAAACTTTAACTATGCCAAATTTCACGTTCATCTGTTCGCGCATTTCTCTCAAAAAGGGATACAAAGTTTAGGCTTCACGTATTAATATATATGATATAGACGAAATAAAGGACGTATATAATGAATAAATAAAAGCCAGAATATTATCTTCTTTTCTTTCTTCAAATAGGTACTGCTGTTTTAGGACTAGTACTGATAACACCATCGCATCTATCTCTTATGCAAAAAACTGTGTTTAACTACACGCAAGTTCAACTTGAGTTTTCAAGAGCATCAATATTTCATAAACTGTCATCATTTATAACCATTATGATATATGTTCAAGCATTTTCATATTTCCACTTGCGGGTAGATCACGAAACAGGTCTTTGACCTCTTTACAACGATCAATTTTCGCCTTAACGTACGACAGACTGAGCGCTGATAAATTCTTTTTTTGGGTATGTGGTTTCTGGCCCGTCCAGCTGAAGACTAAACATTTCTGTAATAACTGTGTGTGTGTGTGTACGTGTGTATGACGGTGCACCGTAACAACGAGCTGCAACATCTCGTTTCGTAGTTGACCTTATATGAGTTTATGAAAATACCGGATTGAGGGTTGAACCAGGCCATCCCATGATTCTTTAGATATTCGCGATAAAAATATGTATAAACTGTACTTACTCTGTGGTCAAGATTCCATAGTCTTAACAAACAGGGCCATCCCTGTTTGGGGTTTGCTGTATGTAGCTATAAGTTACAGTATTAACATAGTCAACCAACTAAGAAATTGTATGGCTGTTTGATTATTCTTGTAATAAACTATATTTTATGATACAGTTTACAGTGGTCACAAAATGTGTGGGAATCAGAAGAAAAGTAGAATATTAATAATCCTGAGATCATAGCGTTCAACCAAACAAACAAACAAATAAACAAACAAACAAACTCTTCAGCTTTATATATTAGTATAGATTAGTAAGGATTATTAATATTCTACTTTTCACATTATTTTATCCATCATTATTATCTTCTTAGTCTTCATAATCATAAAACAAAATTGTTCAAATAAAGATTTCGTTAGCGTTAGTATTATATACGTTTCCATGGTAACGTGGTAAGTTTCTATCGCAAACATTCTCGAAGTTTATTTTGTTTTCCTATGCAAAAAGTTTATACTACTTTTATTTCTAATTTTTTATTTGTTCTCTATTACGTATTTGTTGGGAACAACATAAATTATATATTTCAAAAATGTATTGGCAACACCGCGTCGGATGTGGTTGGAGGGTCGCGGCGTTCCATACACCCCGTTCGCTTCCGATCTTTGTACAGTGCACACGTAATTTCATTTTTTATTAAACACGAGTTTGAGTGAATTTTTATATTTAATTTTATATAACACTCTTCATACAGTCCTAACCAGCGCATAAGGGTGTAAACAGTATACAAAATGTTAACAGAGTGTAAAATTAATTGTATTGTTTTACGTTTTCAAAAGAAATGTTTAATTTTTTATATTATTACTAGATTTATAAATGAAATTAGTAATAATTAATATAATAATAGAATTACAACCTTGAAAACACCCAACTCCCCTCCCCACATCCCCACTCCTCCTTCCTCTTCCTTCCTCCCCAAACAAAGGCTGGCAACGCACTTGCGACTCTTCTGGTGTTGCGAGTGTCTATGGACGGTGGTGATCACTTAACATCAGGTGCCCCACCTGTTCGTTTGCCACCTATGATATTTAAAAAAACAAATTGCTAGTTTATATGGTCATTTTAAAACACTAACTTCCAAACGTGTAAAAAAGGTTTTCATACTTCTTCTTTAATTTGGCTTATTAGAAAACATTATATATAAAAAAGTACTTTGAATGCCTCATAAATTTCTTCTAAACAAGTAGGTATATAAGGCTATTATACACATAAAGTTAGGTGTTTGTAAAACAACCCTATTTGCAATATAATAAATTTGTTCTATTGTTGTATAGTAACTGTTTGTATAATACAATTGATCGTTTATGTCTTGATGAATCTCCTTTCTCGCACTGCCCTTTTTTTCCCTGCCGAACCATCTTTGAGGAACACTGTTGTGTAACTCGCCTCTTAGCTGCGATTCACCAATGAGCGCATTCCGTGTGTGTGACGTGCATTCCATATGTGAGCCGCATCAGTCACACGCAGATCCCTCGAAATGTCGGATGGCACTAGGATACATTTTTTCTAAATAAATGGCCCGAATAGCCACATATTTCCGCGATGTAGGTATTAATTCCGCCGAGTTATCGTGGTAATGGTATGTCATGCATGGTAAGTCCAGAGATACATCTTTTCTACAATCCATGTGGCGTTAACTGTATGTTTTTGCAGTGTCCGTTCTTGTCGGCGCTAACTTTCTTTTAAACAAAGCCCTGTACCTAATACATTATCATTTCGTATGATTCTAACGTAACTTAGATAGAATGTAACAAAGTAATTATCAAACGATATAAACATGACTCACTAACCGCAACAGGCTTAGAACAACTGAACGACAAGGTAACATTGCCATACATTCATTCACACATTATTCAAAACATAATGAAGAAAAGTATTATTAATAAAGTTTTATTAATTAAAAAACATATTTTTAAATACAATGTTATTGTATTTATAACTTACAATTTTTTTTCAGAAAATTCGTTATATTACATAATACGGTCCATACAACAAATTCCATAATGAGCTGTAACGTTCGTCCGCTAACTTAGCAATGACTAGGTAGTATGTGAACATTCATGCCATGGTACTTCCTCGTATATGACTATTTTTATATGGCGTATATCAATATAAAAATAGTGCGTGGAATCCAGGAGTTTATTATCATTGCTTACAATTGATTGTATCTTTTAATTATCATTTTCGAGTGGAGAAATATCCAAATCTATAACATTTACAATGAGGTTACGTAACTAAAGTAAGATATTTATCCCCCCTCCTCAGGAGCGTTGAACGTTTAACGCAACAGTGCTTTCCTACCCTCTCCATGGTACCGTTAAACGTTTAACGCAACCTTGTTGGTAGTCGCATTAGAAGTTTCACTTAAAAAAAAACAGAAATGGGAAGTCTAATATTTTTGTCGTGTTCTACCGATGCAAATTATTTGGTAATAAACCACAGAAAATATACGTACTATCTATTATTTTTGAAATACATTTAAGAATAGATATAATCTTTTATACGAAACTTAGAAGGTATGAACTTGAGCAGAGATCGCATTTCATTAAGCAATTAAAAGTTGTTATGTGAAACATTTTATTTGCCCTCTGAAAGTCAACTTCGAACTGATTAATTGCACCTACGTGTTGTGTTTGTTGAACAGATTTTTTATAAAGTATAAAAATAATGTTCAGCATGTCAATTGTTACTAACAAATATTTGTTTATTATTCGATTTAAATTAATGCCATGCTTTAGTCTATGCTACGAGAGAGCCAGTAGAAAAAGTATCATAAAAGTAATATTGAGAAGTAAATTGAATTTGCAACGTAAACTGGGCCTTAAATGGAATTTATTAGTGCTTCAGTAAAGAATATTATCAAGTTATTATACTTTTGTAGGTAGTAGAGCCACACTGAAGCTATTACTGGCTTCAAAATGAATAGGTCGGCTCGCTCGGGGTACTACCACCCGACCGACAGAAACACTCACGTGAAGTAACAGTGCTTGCATTGCTGCGTTTCGTTCGGTCAGTGAGAGAGCAGGAGGCCCACCTTCCCTCCTCCCAAACACAGGCTCCCCTGTTGTTGCCAGTGTCTATGGACGGCGGTGATTACTTAACATCAGGTGTTCCAGTTCGTTTGCCTCCAATGATATAAAAAAAAAAACAGATTTTATGACGCATTTATTGGCTTTACTTCCATGTTCCGTAGAAAAGTGTGGTCAACGTAAATGGTAATAATAACTGTTATTATAACAGAGAGTTATTTAACGGTATTAGGCGATATAACGATACTACTTATGAATATTCATTCATGTTTAACGCAGGAAACACCGAAGTTCTGATATTTTCGTAAGGCATTCGTTCCCGTGATGTATGACGCTTCTTCAAACAAATGAAGCAATGAATATTCATTAAAGAAAAGCCTGTACCGTAACCGAGGGAGCATTGCTTTTCACTCACCTACGTTTACACAAATAGCTCGCAGAGACATCGAAACGGTTTTTGCTTTATTATTGTTGACTCGTGAAATATATATACATACGGCTGCAGAAGTAGGATACGATAATTTAATCGAAGCAATATTGAGCTCCGCAAACATGTGTTTCCCGGTGCATTGAACCGGATTCTTATTCAATAAAGTTTGATAGTGCTAATAAATGCTTATAACGCCCAAGAGAGTTTATTTTTCGTTTATTTGAACGGGCTAATTAATCTTTGGAACTGCCACTAAGATTTCAAATATTATGATTGTATATTAAAGTTCATTAACAGAACAGGTTACAGACTATATAACTCTTGCGAGTGGAGTAGTTACCGTACAACCCGATGCAGACCCTCAAAGTGGCCCTCTCCGCCAAAGGAGAACAGGCGGGAGGAGGCGGCGCTTTGCCCAACTCCTCCCGCCACCGTAGCCGGACCTGAGGGGATGGGCCGGGGGGCCCATCTCCTCATTGCACAGGTCCGGCGGACGAGGGGG